>MU843597.1:13649-97535 GCA_030867255.1 Colletotrichum somersetense
ATGAGAAGGGCTCTTTTCGCGGCCGTGGGAAACGGGCTCCATGAGAAGGGCTCTTTTCGCGGCCGTGAAAAGGACCCCCTTAGCCCTTAGAGGGCCTGTTTCCCACGGCCGTATAGGGTAATTAGTCAATAGTAGAATAAAATAGTGGAATAGCAGTGTTAGTGTAATTACCCTTACCGCCTTTATAGGGAGGTACTGCTTTTGTAAGCCAATCAGAGAGGTAGAACCGTCATACCCGTGTAAGGCTCATGCCCGTATATCAATTCCTCATGCCTGTATATTAATTGCCTTTATTATACTAGTATTAACTTACCTACTAATTATAATAAGTTTCTAGGCTAATATAATATTACTATTATTATTATACTTAAAAATAACTTTTATTTCTTTTATTACTTTAACTTTATAGTTTGTTTTTTTACTAAAAGCGTTAGCTTATCTATTTTCTATTCCTATATAATAAATAGTTTTAAAATTATATTCTAAAAGAAACTCTAACTATTAGATCTATTTTTTATTAAGAACTTTTAAGGTAGTAGAGTATATAAGGTTCTTATAGTCTAAGTAGATAATAACTTAGTGTTTTATTTCTAATAGATATAGTCTTTATTTTTAAAACATATAGATAATAGCTATTAGCTTTTTATTATTATTACAGGAGGTCCTATATAGCCTCTATAGCTAGGGTAACAGTGGCTGGTGGCTGTAGTGCTTATACTAACGCTATTACTAAGCGCTTTTCTCTATATTTATCTAGAGACCGGCTACTATAGTTACTCTTAGCCTTAGTTAAGTACTACTTACTATAAAGGGTTAACTATATGCTTCTTACCTATAATAATTATAAATCTAGTAGTTTAGTTTTAGTCTAGAAAGTGCTTTTAGATAACAGGTATAAAGGTAAAGCCTACCCTACTTATTTTATTATTTTAGTTATCTACCTATAGTAAGGTTTAAAGTATTAACTTTTATTTTAAACTGTTTACTTAGGTTAGGTATTATAAGAACTAGTTCTAATATAATAAGTTTTTTAATCTTTTTAAATAATTATTAGTATTCTTTTATTTATATATATTTAGTATTTTTTCTTATAAGTTATTATATTAGTTATATAATATTACTAAACATTCTTATAAATCTTTAGTAAAAGTTAATAAATCTTAAGAAGAATTAAACTTTTTAAACGTTTATTAAGGTAGGCTAGTTACTAACTCTATTTATCTTTTTATTCTATATTTAAATTTTACTTAGTATAATAACATATTATACTAAATCTTCTTTTTATATATTAAACTTACTTTTATTTAGTTAAACTAAAAGCTTTACTTCTTAGTTTATTAAATACCTTATATATATATTTTTCTTATATTCTTTAAGGTTTTTAAAAAAGATTAAGATATTATCTAAATAGTAGATAATAAAAATATTTAGTTTTTCTTATAAGACGTAATTTATTATTATCTAGAGTATAATAAGTATATTAGTAAGTCTAAATAGTATAATAAGTATTTTAAATAGTCTCTATAATATATAGAATACTATTTTCTATTTATCTTTTTTCTTAATATAAATAAGGTTATAAGCTCCCTTAAGGTTAAGTATTATAAACTAGTTAGCTTTATATAAGACATTTTATAATTTATTAATTAATACTAGTAGGTAGCTAGTTTTCTTAGTAATACTATTAAGTTTATAGTAATTAATATAGAGTTATAGTTCTTTATTTTTCTTTAATATAAACAGAATTAGGTATTCTATTAGTAATTTAGATAGTCTAATATATTTTTTATTAGGTTTTTATCTAGCTATTTATTAAGTATTTCTATTTTTATTAGGTTAAGTGTATAAATTAGCTTAAAGTTTAATATTTTTCCTTTAAGTATTTAGATTTTATAGTCCTATAGTTTATACTTAGGTTAGCTTATTTCTAGTTCTTTAGTAAACAGCTTTATATATTATCTATATTTAAGAGGTACTATATTAAGATAGTCTTCCTTTAAATTTTCTTTATTCTATATTATATTTCTAATTAGTACTGCTTAAGGTTTTATTTAGCTTATCTCTACTAGTTACTTTATAGCTTGTTATTTTATTTTATTAGGTAGAATAAATTTATCTAGTAATAGTTTATTTTTTTAATTCTTTTTAAAGCTACTTCTTTATACTTTAATTATATTCTTTAGAGTTAGTTTATAGACTATAAGTTACACTAGTAGGAAGCTTATTTTTATAAGTTTATTAGAACGATTTATTTTTAATGTTGTAATTATTTAGGTAACTTTATTAGTTTTATAAAGTAAGTCTATGTCTCTTTTAGTTTTAATATACCTCATAAGTTCTTAAGCGTCTTTAAGGATTATAGGCTTATAGTCCTTATAGCTATAGCCTTATAGAGTTTAATAAAGTTAGAGATAGGCCTAGGCTATATAGTTAGGGTTATTTTAATTTTACGTCTTATTATTAATCTGTTATTAGACCTTTCTTACTTTTTATTATAAGTATTAAAGTGTTTAGTTTAAATTCTATAGTACCTATTTATTATATTTTCTTAAGATATTATTAATAGCTTAGTTAGTATATAGTCTTAGTTTATATAACTATTCCTTAAGTAAGTCTTTTTAGTAGTCATTTTGTATAATATTTCTATTATAGATATATTTCTATACTGTTATTAGGGTTTTCTTACTAACTTTTAATTTCTACTGTTATTTATTAGTTATTTTTTTATAATAGTAATAGTCTTTATTAGTTACTTTAGGTATTATTCTGCCTGTTTCTTACTGTCCTAGTAAATTATATAGTTATTATTATAACAGAAGGTCTAGAAGAGCTATAGGTAGGGTGTTTCTTTTCATACTAGGTTAGCTTATTTAACCCTTTTAAAAGTACTTTATATAAATTTATTTAGGTTAATTATAGTCTCTTATAAAATATTTTATCTTTTTATAGTTATAATATTTAATAGTCTTAATATTATATAGCAGTTACTTATTTTATTTTTTAGCTATACTAATATCTATAGGTCTAGTATAATACCTATATACTATACTATTATAGTTATTTTAATATAGTTACTTAGGTTTATACTTCCTACTAGTATTAGTATTAATCTAATTAGGCTATATAGCTTATCCTCTTTTTTTAGCTTATATTTATATCGCTAGCTATTAATTCTAATAGCTTTTTTTATAAATTTATAGAATTCTTTAAATTTATTATCTTAACTTAGTTTATCTTTAATATTTTCCTTAAGTCTTAAGTAGAATTTAGCTATTAGCGTTTTATTTTTTTTAGTTAGGTTTAGAAGTAATATATTAAAACTTAATAGTATACTTACTAGCTAACCCTCTCTAGGTAAGATTTATAAGTTCTTATTTTATAACTTATTTTTTATCTAGGTTATTAAATATGTCTTTAATTTTTAAAGTTACTAAAGTCTTTAAATATTTCTTTAATAATATCCTTTTAGTCCTTTAGATTATAATTAAAATAGTTTTATATAGTAGGTTTAAACTAATTTAAAGTGCTTTTTTATAAAACTAAAGCTATATAATAAATTTTTTTAGTTTTATTAATAAAAAAGTATTTATAGTACCTAAGGTAGGCCTTAGTTTAGGTAAGCAACCTCTAAAAGGTCTTTAGACTTTTATTATATAGTTCTAAATTAAGGTATTTAGCCTATAGGTATAAAGCAGGTTAAGGAGTAGTAAGTTATACACTAAGCTAGTTATTTTCTTACTTAAGTTAGGTTATTATTATAAGTAGCTTTTAGTTAGTAAGTATAATAGTAGCCTATATAACTAGTATAACTAAAGTAATTAAAGTAATAGTTTATAAAATATTAATAGTAAATATTATATTATACTATTAGGTAAGTATTAAGGTTAACTTACTTAATAAAAGTTATTAAAGTGTTATAGTTAGTAATCTAATAATAAGGTTTTTACTATTAGTATAGCTAAAGTTAATACTTAGTAATAGTAATATTTACTTATTAGTCTATTAATTACTTAGTAATCAGTTAGATAGTTAATAGGTATAAAAGAAGCTTATATAGCTTTTTATTAATAAATTACTAAGTTAAATACTAAAAGGTATTAAAAATATATTATAAGTTAATTATTAAAAAGCTTTAGGAGTTTATCTTTAAGTATATCTAAGTTTATTTTATATATAAGTCTTAATCCTATTAGTATACCTAAGACTAATATTTAAATATTAGTCTTTTACTATAGACTACTTTTAGTGTTATTAGTCTTTTACTTAAGACTACCTTTAGCGTTATTAGTTCTTTACCTAGGACTGTTTATTACTTATTAGTCCTTTTTATTATTATATAACTTACACTATAGTTCTTTCTAACCTAAGGAGTTATCTTATCTTGACCTATTATTAGTCCTATATAAATACTGTGCCGCCTGCTGGTTATCTAGTAGGGTAACATCGCCTGTAACTTATTAGGTCGTAACAGGGACCTCCTATCAGCAGATATACACTTAATAATAGACATCTATACCTAGGATCCTGGCTGCTTTTTCTAGATATATTATAATACTAAAAAGCCTAGCATTAGCCTATTAGCTCCCTTATTCTCTATTATACTAGTTTTATTTATATTTTATTAGTTAGATAAATAGATTCTCTAGAAAGCAGGGATACTAGTAAGATAATAGAAGAAATCCTAGATAACCTTAGGAGAATAGGCTGCCCATCGCCAGGTATCTATTACTCCAGATAGCCTGGTTCTAATTAATAGGTTTTACTGCTTAAATCGGTGTATCTACTTCCTCCCTATACGTCGCTGCCTATTACCTATTATACGCTCTGCCAGGCCCTTTACTTACTGATGGTTAAGGGGTCTGCTCAGGGATTCTTAAAGGGTTATATAGGCAGCCAGGTTATTTTCCTGGGTCTGGGATAGATTTTGCCCGTATATAAAGGCAGCGTTTCTGCTTTAACGCCTATGATATTGATGTTAAAGTGACTGGTATAGTATACCCTATTTCCAAGCAGCCTTACGAATAGGGTAACCACCCTGCACCTCGGCAAGGGTCTGTTGGAGCTCATCTTCGATATATTGCTTCATGATAGGTTGAAGAAGGTATTCTGAAAAAATGGCGTTGTTTGGATGTGAATGGATAATGTGATGGTAGTTTGAAAAAGGTGATGTTATTAATGGGTGCGGGATTTCTGGATAGCTCAGATGTGGGGGTGGCTCGTATATAGGGTGGGGTACAGTAAGTCCGCCTTGGTATCGGTGCGCAGACAACAAGCTAACCCCGTCACGACCCGCTCAAGTGTGGGAACAAGCTCGTTCCGTCGTATTCTCAAACATGACAAGACAGCTCGTGTTGCGAAACCGAAACCGAGCATCCATGACTCGCTCTGGGCCTTAGACATATGCATCATTTCAACATCTCGGCAACCACGTTGGCCAGCTGTGTAGATCCGCTCCGAACTCCCTCCATTACCGGTGGTTCACATTGGACCAAGTGCAGGAGGAGAAGGCTATGGACAGGTCCGGTCTACCCGTGACAGGGGCATTCTCATAGTCCCAATGGCTAATGGGCTGTGGTACGAATCAACGGTCTTCAGCAAACCCTCTTTCCGCTTCCCTGCAACTCCTCGGAGATGGCCGTTATCAGTTGAGGATGAATATATAAATAAGGTGCCGGTACACCTTAGATATGAACCGTCCGTCCCTTGTGTTTCTCAAGAATTACTCGATCACACACTCTCTCTCACTCATCAGGACGACAAAGCCCATAACCATGACGAACGAGACCTATCCCATCACCGTGGCAAGCGTCTTGGACGCCCCAGCCTCGCAGCACTGGCCCGCCGCCGCCGCCGCCGGCCTTGCCTGCCTTGTCATGGCCCTGCTGGCGCAGCGCTGGCTCACAGTCGACCCTCTAGGCGACGTGCCGGTTGTGGGGAAGGGGAGCAGGTGGGCTCGAAAAAAGCAATTCGCGCAAGGCAAAGCAGAACAGCTCTATCGCGATGGCTACAATCAGGTCCGTGTGGTTCTGCTGCTTGACAAGACCGTCTACTAAAATTTAAGTGTTCCCTCTGACATGTTTTCGCTTTAGTTCAAGGACAGTATCTTCCGCATCACAACAGCCACAAGTAAAAATAAGCCCTCGTCCTGCCTCCCCGATGCCCTGCTGACGGTTCCCCCCTTTTAGAGAGGGATACCATCTGTGTGCCGCCAAAGTACCTCCCCGAGCTGAGGAAACTTCCTGACGACGTCGTCAGCTTCCCTAAGGCCACCCTTGAAGTATGCAGCTTAGTGACGCCTTTTTCGTTTCTAACTTTTCCATGTGTAAATACTGACTTCCTAAAGCTGATGCATTCTAAATACACAAAGTTCCGACCCGGCAACCCTATATTCTTCAACGCTGTAAGGACTTCGTTAACGCAGGGTCTACGTTAGTATCACCACGTATTATCTCCTTCAAAAGGCATCTATAACTAACCCTATTTTTTGGTGATAGCTCGGCTAAACCTAACCGTCTCAGATGAAGTTACTGAGGCGATGCGCCTTGAGCTGCCCCAGTCCACCGACTGGAGCGAGTTTAACGTCACTAGCAAGATCCTCCGTATCGTCGCTATGGTCTCCGGCAGAATCTTTATTGGCTCTGAGCTCTGCCGGGACGAGAAGTATATAAACGCCTCTATTAACTATACTGTCTACCTTATGGCCGCCGTAGACGACATCGGCCAGGTCCCCCTCTTCCTACGGCCCCTTATCGCCCCGTGGCTGCCGAAGACCCGGAAGCTCTACCGGTTTATTAATGACGCTGTGGCAATCTTTCTCCCTGTTATTAAGGCCCGCCGTAAGGCCGCCAAGAAGGACGACTATCAGGCGCCTGACGATATGCTCCAGTGGATCTTGAGTGGACAGAGAAAATATGGCGCGGTCAGCGACTACAACCTTGCCATAATACAGCTCCAAGCCAGCTTTGCCGCTATCCACACAACTACCTCAGCAACAGTCAACGCTATATACTGGCTTGCGGCTAAGCCTGAGTTGATACCCATGCTGCGTGACGACGTCCAGCAAGCGCTTCTTGAATCTGGGGGGAAATTTACAAGCAGTGCTCTACAAAATATGAAGAAATTAGATAGCTTCCTGAAGGAGGTCATGAGACTTAACCCGATCACTACCGGTATGTATTGTTCCTTTCCATCCCTTGCTTCCTTGCTTTTTGTTTCGTAAGTTCCCCGACCACCCTATTACAGATTAGGAATCTAGGTGGATGAGAGTGTCTGTGTGTTGAAGACAGAGATAGAAAGAAACATTAACCAAAGAGCACCAAAAACTAACCTTTTTTTCCCTGCTCCCCTGCTACTAGGAAGCTTTACGCGCAAGGTCCTTAAGCCTGTAAAGCTCCCTAACGGTCAGACCATTCCCTCGGACATGTTCATCGAGACACCTACCGTCGGTATCCACCGCGACGCAGAGATCTTTACAGACCCAGAGACCTTCAACCCCTTGCGCTTCTACAACCTCCGGGAGATCAAGACGCACACCGAGCCTGGCACCCAGGCCGCTGAGGTCACCGTTCAGGCCCAATGCGTCAGCGTCAGTACCACGAACCTGGCGTTTGGCTATGGCAAGCACGCCTGCCCCGGTCGCTTCTTCGCCGTCAATGAGATGAAGATGATCATGTCTAATCTGTTGTGCCAATACGACGTTCGGCTGCCAGATGGCGTCACCGAGAGGTACAAGAATTTGGCCCATGGCCGAGTTGTAAGTGAATTCATCTTTGTTAAAGCTTTATTTTTTTTTTTACAAGATATAGATTAATAAGCTGACATTATAACACCTTCTAGTTGGCCCCTGATCCTAGTAAGACCGTTATGGTCAGGAAAGTCTAATAGCGTGTGGAAAACGAATATGTTTATAAGTTTTACAGCGGCTGTTAGAGAGAAAGCAGCGTTATAGTGATAATTCTTAGACAATTGCTATCTATCCCTAAGAACTTATCCGTAAAGATCCTAGTTTCTTTTCTTTTACCTCCTTCTTTCCTTTCTTTTTAAAAAAAAAACTTATATTTGGTCTGGTTGCTATATTATGTTTGTAGCATAACGTGTTAGTCAGGAGCCGTTTCGCAGTTTTAATAGCCAGCCTAGAAGAAGAAGCGAATGTTGATATTCAAACCTCCATATCGTCAACCTCGATTTTCTCTATCAGGCTCCGCTTAGGCCACTCTATCCAGGGCCGCCACTCGTCTTCCAGGGCCTTGTCCACAAGCCCCATGACGGCGGCGCTCCACCCTTCTGACACCCATTCCACCTTCTCACAAGGCCATCTCAGCGCGGCGAAGTGCGCGAGGATAACGAGCGCCATCTGGTGCCTGTCGTCAATCATCTTAAAGAACAGCGGCGGGAGCGTTGACGACCACCCCCACGCACCGTTCCACCCGCCCTTATACTCGTGGTGTATCCGCCGCAGGGACTCAAGGGCGAGCACGCAGGCGGACTGCGGGTTGATGAGCGTCCTGTAGCACGCGGGAACCTCACGCGCGAGGGCGGTCAGGGCGTCAAGCCGGCGCTGGAACGGCGACGACGACCAGGTCCGGGTCGGCGGCAGCTCAGGGGGCCGTAGCACCGCCTCCAGAGGCCCGCCGCGTTCCCACCAGGCCTCAATAGGCTGGAAGTCAAGGATGCTCCTGACGCCTTGGAGGAGCATAAGGGACTGCGTGACGTCGTTAAGCGAGATGGTACGGCCTAGGATGTCGCTATGGGCGATGGAACAGATTCTGACGAGGAAGATTAGGGTGGCTAGGATAAAGTAAGCCTTACAGTTATCCTTGTTGATGTCGGTAAGGCGGAGGGCAAAAAAACGCAGCGCCAGGTTCTGGTGGTGCACCGAGATAATATCCCATTTCTTTAACTCCTGAGGGCGGAAGTGGGCGTAGTGCAGGGCTGCAAGGGCCAACAAGCCGTGCATGACGAATTTCTGTCACCATTGTGTAAGAAGACGACGTGTAAATTTAACGGACTCAAGCTGTCCCACGGTAAACCCCCTTCTAACGGACATAGATATGTAAGGGAAATCCGGGCATAAGGGCGCAGTCTGAGAGGTAAGGTACTGACATACATGCGAGCAAGCCATCTCGGGTACAGTGGTTTTCCACAACTCTTTTGTACGGGGATCTCTGTGTAAGGCGTAGCAGACGTTGGTGTTGTAGTGGTGCATCAAGCGTAGGTTTAACATATGATCTTCTGAGAGGTCTGAGGAACCCTTGCCAGGGTTATGCGGACCAGGCGCTGACTCGGCTTGATACAGGGATGATGTGCTGCTCACTTGTAACGAGCGTCAGCTGCCCAACACATCATCTTCCCCTCCTTAGGGATTCGTCTCTTGACCAGGACGGAAGACGGTGTGCATACCTGCTGCTGTCTGAGTGGGACTCGCTTCACTCTTTGCCTCCTGAACGCGATAGGCCGGGCGGATAGAGGCATGCGCCGGAGGCTTTGAGGTTGCGGGTCGCGTGGCCGGCGCCGTCGACGGTGAGGGATGATCGAGCAGGCTACAGTGGGCGCCGTGAGCCACGCACCTTTGACACGGTCGTTCCTCGTCGCACTGCGGCGGAACATGAGTTTGGGGAGCACAACGTCTTGCCGGTCGTGGGGGGCATTCGTACCTTGACGCGGCGGGCTTTG
The DNA here is from genome assembly GCA_030867255.1 of Colletotrichum somersetense. Classification (NCBI taxonomy): domain Eukaryota; kingdom Fungi; phylum Ascomycota; class Sordariomycetes; order Glomerellales; family Glomerellaceae; genus Colletotrichum; species Colletotrichum somersetense. Next base: position 23,322 of record MU843597.1, read on the forward strand.
CATCGCTGACACCCGTTCCTCGACTTCTTGTGGCCGAGACGCCGGTTACATTTTTCCATAGTGTGTAAGAACAGAGCAAATAGGGTTTAGTTCCCGTTCGTCGTCCCTCTGGCTTGGCTTGGCTTGGTGGCTTTTTTTCTCGTGAGGTCCATGGGTAGCAAGAAGCGGTGTCGGTTTCGTATGGCAGTAGGCTCAGAGGGGGTAGAGAGGAGAAGAAGGGAGTAGAGCGGAGGATAAATGGGATACGAAATACCGAGGATGCGAACCCGACGGGGATAACACAGATCCGGGTATTGTATTGTACACAGGGCTTCCCGGGCTCTCCCTATAATGAAACTAGGCTAAGATAAAACACCCCTGCGAGCTGTCAGACCTACTTCGTACAGCTTAGTCCTTAATCACTATTACTTACTATTTTATACCTGCTACTATTAGTTTAACTATATACTTTTAGTCTAATTATTTACGTACCTCATTACACGTTAGGCAGATTAATGAGTGTATTAGTAGGCCTTTTATACTTAGGTAGGTAGGTTAAACAGTGTAGAAGTATTGTAGGTGCATAGGTGGGTAGTGTGTACACTCAGTGCGATGTTCTAGAAAGGCATAGAAGCCACATTATAATTACTATGGTATCCGGCCGAAGTTTTACACCCCCTGTCAGGTATCTTACTCTAACACTTACCCCCCAGCTTATTTCAGTAGCGGGCATTACAGTACTGTTTACTAGCCTAGCCAGCTGGGCTGTGTGGCGATATTACATAACAGGGGGCCTTTAACTTACCCCTGCCATCCTGTATGATGGATGACCTAATCATGAAGCGGCATGTCTAATCCCTATCCTTCTGGCCCCCTCCCCGGCATCTGTTTCCGCACAGAAGGACTGCCCCAGACCAAGACCAAGCATACGGTGGACTTTTGCTCTCTGCACGTACGGCATCCGGAAACCAACACGACGCCGTCTGAAGTTTTCACATTGCGCGTGATTTGTATGATTCCGTCATCGTTCCGTGAAGTCGGGCAATAGGTATCCCACCATTAGGCCCGCGGGCTGTGTGCCGTGCGGTAGTATGCGTAACCCAAGCCAGGACCCCCATTTCTCCGCATCCTGGCCTCTCACCATGTACTGAGACTCCCATGTACTATGTAGGTAGGTATGCACAGTAGTGTGAAGTACTGTATTTCGTCTCGCGCGCGCCCTTTGTTTCACTGTACCATGTCTTGGCGCGCTTCATCCAGCATCGGTTTTCAGCCAAAGTACTGTAGATACATAACATGGTGCTTGCGGCCCGTCCTGGAAAAGTGAAAGTGAGTTGTAGCTGCCTAGGTAGTGGCTAGTGGCTGTCACTATTTCGACCTCCAACTACTCAACCCATCTAATCGACGAAGCAGGTCTGTAGCGTACATGTGTCTGTCTGCAGGCTCCCCCTGCGCTTCTGCGCTACTCTGTCCCATAAGCAAGACGAGCTCTCTCGGCCTCAACCTCCATTCTTGGCTGCGGTTGCTACGTTGGTTTCATTCTAAAGGCCCTTTCCGCATGTGCCAATGTATATACTATCCAAAGTGACCAATATACAAGCTCTCAATCTGTGACTCGCAAATTCATCTGTTGTGGCTCAACTACCCAGACGGAGGCAGGCCACCCATGGTCGACTCTCCTGCATTTAGCTTTATCGAGGCACGCACCTAGTCCCTGGGCGGAGTAAACATCCAGCCACATCATGCAGGTCGGCTGACACGTCTCCATCTTCCCGGTGGTACCCCCGCTCCCGCCTGCCAGACCCCGACCGAGCGGGTTTCCTCGGATAATTATCTCCATGGGTGTGTGTGGCCTGGGTTGCATTCTGGTTTATTCAAGCAAGTTCGTACTCAATCAAGCTGAAGAGTCAAGCTCGAAAGCTGAAATGTTGAGCTGAACAAACTGGGCTGGTTGGTGGCCTTGCTCCGCAAATCTGGGTATACGTAGAGAGGGAACCCATCGGCGGCATGAATCAAAGATGAGTGCATAGTGCCTCTTTTCGCAGCTGGCCGTTTACCTTGCTATAAACCACACACGTAGTAGACGTAGGTGGATACCAGGCATCTCGATAGTGAGTCAGCACGTGGCTTTCTGTCCTTGCATCGCAACTCAGAGGGAGACATCTCTTCACCATCGCTAGCATTCCTCGACCTGTCACATGACACATTAATACGATGCACACCAACTGACTGCCATTCGTATACAGCATCCCAGAGAGGAGTCTGCCGGAATTTGGAGCAGTCTCGACCACCGCATCTCGAGTCCAAAGTCCACGTACAATGCAGCCCATCAAAGATCGTGTCAATTTTCCAGGCAACCGACGAATGAGTGTTTGGTTTGATTGATTTCCGCGGGCCTCGTACAGTACTGAGGTACGCATGCAGAACCGCATCGGTGCCCACCCACCCAGCATGTCGCGTACAGTACAGTACTATACTTAGGTAGCTACTGCATAAACAGGCCCGTCCAGCCAGCAACCCCAGAAGCAGCTTATACCTACGCTACCACTTTGCATTAGGCACCGATCCGCGGGTTTAGGTTTGCAGCATACCTAGCGGGGGAGAGACCGAGATCCTAAGACGTACGTATCTGTACCTGGGTCAGATGCGCACGCGTCGCTCTTTGCATAGCCCATAGCCCTTGCCGGGGGCCCTTCGCAGCGGCTGGCGCTGACGACGAAGCTGAGCACATGCCAGAACAGTCTGACAGATACGATGCGGCTCGAGGCGATGCGCATGAACCTTGACTACCTACAGCGAATGCGGCTGGAGCCTGGTCTGGACGACGTCGGAATTCCCTCTGGCTTCCGCGGTATGTCAGTCATCCGGTCTGGCTCACTCGTCTATAGTCTGATGAAAATTTCCGTCACCAGTTCGAATGCATGCTGGCGCATGTGCCGTTAGTCAAAGCCCGGCACCTATGTGTCCTTGCATCTACTAGCTGAAGAGCGCTACGGATGGGTGTTTGGGGGGGGAGAGCAGGATAAAGCGGTAGGGCCACGCCGAACTAATTCCGTTGAATTCCGCCGCGCATCTCAGCCTGCCCGTGTTCCATCGGGCCATCGCTCATCATCGGAGACTTGAGAAGAGGAAAAGTTAAATCCGACATGCCGCACTGGCCGGGAAGGTGGCGCGCAGAAACGGACAGTGCCTGTGCATATGCAACAGGGTGTCTCGGGACGAAAGTATGGAAGAAAAGTCTCAGTATTTCCTATGCTGCAGCCAACTCGATGGTCTGGTCTGGCCTTCGGTCTCTCCAGCTGAGTACCACTCACTGTATCAAGGTGTCTGACTTTTTATTTGTTTATTTTTTCTGCCCTCTTTTCCCAGGTACCGTAACTCATGTGCGCTGCTAGGTAGGTGTGGCGTGGAAAGCCTAGCGATTGTGTTTCTCAGTGTAGGCCGCAGCGCAACCGTATCGAAGCAGCCGTCTGACATTGCTGAGGAAGCAAAAATTTCACCAAGTGTGGCTGAGCCATCGGCCACCACTTTTGATGTATTGCCCCCCATCCGTGGCGCACGGAAAGAGAAAGGAGCCCGACCATCGGGACGCACATGAGCCACCCACCAAGTGCCACATCCAGCTAGCTGGAATAAGCGAGGCCGCTGGTGGCAGTCGGTTGGTGTGGCTTACAAATGTTTTCAGACTCGCGTGGGGCCGACCGAGACACATCAACGCCGAGGCACGTAACATCGGTAGCTCCGGCCAAGGCGGCTTTAGTGTGGGTTCGGATATCGTTGCTGTATCTCCTTCCAAAAAAATTCCTGTCTGCGTTTGCCTGCCTTTACAATCTCGTGTTGACATTCGCCCGTACGTCGCTTACAGATCACTGACTCTTGCTTGTACATAACCTTCACGCTGTTGTCGTCCGCGGCCCAGTCGGGGGAAAAGGAAAAGGGGGGCGCAACCTTACAAATCACACCGTCCGTTTCTGAATCAGACAGCCCCGGCGTGTCCGCTAACCTGCTCTCCGCGGACTATCAACCGCGGCGAAAACAAGTCGCCTCGCATCGAGAGCCTGGCTCAGAATCAAAAAACCTGTCGTAAAAAACCCTAGGCCGATGACTGCCGATACGCGGTCTGACTGAGTAATGGCCATTCCCCGGATCCGTAATACCCCACAGTACACGACTGCGAATGATGTTGTTAACTAAGGTACTGTACTTATCCAAGGTAGCCCCCCCTTCCCGTCGGGTCGAACAGGTAGGTACACGATTAACCATACTACGGTATCAGGCCAAAATATAAAGGCCACTCCCAAGTACCAGAGGTCTGACCACACACCACTTAGCTAGCCAACCAAAGGGCCCAAATTCAACAGACTTTCAAGTGAGAGTTTTCCCGATTTTTCCATAAGATCAATCAGCCCTAGTCTATGTCAGCTATACTGAGCTATTTGCTTGTTGCCGGCTTTTAACTCATGTCAGCCCCTTGCGAGGTACCTGTCTCACTTCCTGTTGGCGGGTTGATACCTGACTATCCGGATAAACTTACCCATCACACGTAGTACACAGTCATAGAAATGGTGCTGTCAACGAGTGCTGAGGATCTTGGGCACTGCAACTCGGATACTTGGATACGACCGCCCAGAGAACTGTCGGATGGGAACACTCGCCGACTCATCCGAACAGGCTAGGATTTTCTATCGGCTGGGTGTGTGAGAGCTCAGGCAAGATCAAGTCGAGATGCGACAGGGGTGCATAAAACAAGGCAGGTGGCAAAAGTACGGGCGCCTCCATCGACATACATATCTGTAAAACGACAGAGCAAGCAACAATATCTCCGTAGGTAGCCAGTGCAGATCCTTCCAGGCCAAGTCCAGGGTTTCGTGGGGATTCAAAAGATGGTGGGTTAGGTAGTAGAGCCGACCTCGGCTGCCGCATTCCACTGCGCTATCGACTACTCTACATTTCAAGGTCTACCTAGGTACCATGTGTAGTAGTCCTGCACACGACTCCACGTACCTCTACTAAACTACCTAGCGCCATCCCTCCCTTGGCAGATCCCTACCAAGCATCACAGCCGCACATTTGCCCGTGTGTCCATAATCGTATTTTCCTCTGTCGTTTTCAACAATTCCATCTTCGGGTCCTCCAGCCGGTACCGTCCGAAGTTGAGCCTCCACCGAATTACTCACGCTACCCGGTTCAGCCCAGCCAACCCGTCCAACGCCTCATTGACAAACTCATCTACTGTGCCGGATAACCATGTGAACTTCCCGCCCTCTAAACTGCATTGTTCTCGCCACTCAACTCGTTCTTTGCCCCTCAAAGCTGGGTTGCCTCTTGCATTGACGCCAGATATTCTCTGGCCTGTGGCTTAGCTCCCGGCTCCATTTTCGCTTCCCCGGGAACTCTTTCCTCCGCTGCCCCATGATATCCGGCTCTGGAGCGTTCTGATCTGGCAGCGACCCGGCCGCATACCACCAACCAATGGGCAGTGACTGCCTTTTCTAGCCGCCGTGGCCCTCTTCTTATGGCTTTCGGGTTACCTAGCTAGGTTGCTGTACGTGTGATACGTTGCTGCAATCCGCCACGCTAATCGTCGCTGTCGTTACCCGCCAGGAGCGATGGTAAGGGCCTCGTCCTTTCACCCAAATGCTTGCTGTGGCTGAGCCGTGGTCATGTAACGGCTTCCCTGCCCTCGATGCTCGGGTTTCAACACACTAAGCATGCCAGTAGTATGTTTCCTGTTAGGAGACCAGGTCACTCCCCTCTTCTCGATAGCTCTTGTCTGCGCGTCACTTGCATGCATACACGCTTCTCGCTCATTGCATCCGGTACAAGAGATGACAGAGTGATTCCATGGCCGGCAAGAGGGGGCACATCTCGGGGTATGGGTGTTCCTTTTGCGGGCTTCTCGTGCACGAACTGTGGCAAGCCGTATGGACCCAGGTTGTTTATCTCAGTACCGGCAGAAGGCGTAATAGCCCGGATGGTTCAAGTCCTCACACTCTCCTTGTACCACATGTCAGTGACTAGATTTGGACACTGCCTTAATACTTTGAGTTGCCTGTCCCAACCGAGCCGGGAACTCGGGCATGGCTCGCAGTCCGCACCAGTTTCCCGTAGACGCAAGTGATTCGTACATGCGTGGTGCGTATGTGTCAGCCTCTGTAGTTATCGACAAAGTCGGCTATTGTCCAACATAGCACAGGCGAGATCACTATGCTGTTCTGCCGCAGACTGCCGAAATGCTCTGTTTATATTTCTCTCCTGCTCGACCTGACGCCTTGTGCTGCCCTTCACTCGGACTTTGGGATGGCAGTCCAATCACAAATTCCGAAGCCTATATTGGGTGGATTAGCCGAGTCTTTGCTGCAACGGCCTCTTGTGGACTACTTCCAGCCGCGACGGCTATTGCTTCTCATGGTGTGTTCCCGTGGTTTTCTGTCTTTTCCCGCGATGCTATACACTTGTGAGTTATTCTATCTGTGTATGCGACGTTCTTTCGCTTCTTCACCGCTCCAGGTTCCGGAATCGGCAAGCTTTCAGTCTTGCGCAAGCTATCAGTGTAGACCATGGCCTATCACTACTGATATTTGTGTGTGCGAGCGTCGTATCCCACGACAAAGGTAACCACCACTATGAGCGTTTGTGTGCAAGTTGGCGTCATACCGTATAACCTCCCAATAGCCAACCCTTCCTCGTTGAACTATGATGCCGAGTGTGTCCGCCCAGGGAGGATGCATGAACTTCACGCCTCTGTCGACGCTAGATTCATCTGTGAGCAATCTTATATCTATGCACGAGCCTATTGCATGAAGCTTCCTTTTAACGGCTGCGGTTTGGCGCGTTTGATAACGACGTATATGACTGGCTCGGTACGTGCACTTCCAGGCCCGGCTTCGTGATAAGGTGGTTCTATGTGGAGGGGTATATATCTATTCCAATGTATCTACCTTATCGTTGTTCGTCATACCAACGTTGGCATGTGAATAGTTCAATCGACTGGGTTCCATGTCGGCCCACGTGTATCATATACACTGTACAACGAGCCACTGTGGTCTACCACCTGTAAACTGCTCAGCAGCGTGTATGGCATCTTGTATGTGCACGATGGACCTGCGGTGGTTGGTTAAGTCGGTCCCATCTAGAAGACTAGCTGGGTTTACCTGTACTGCCATTCTAGTCATGCTAGAACTAGGCACTGGTGGAAGGGTATCCCGCATGGACCCTAGTATGGACTGGCACACTACAGCTCATGAAATATTTCCCGACCATGGATGATAGATAGAGCTCAGTTTCTGGGTCGTTCGTTTGTTTGTGATCATGCTGAGGTTTACCTTGCTTGCTGAACCAAGGGTCTGGCTGTCTCTTGCACACTGGGGCTGCGGGCGCGGTGTGACATAGCGACATTTCAAAGCCGTGAGCAAGCCCACAGATGTTCTCGGGCATCGTAGCTTCGGAATTCCGAGGCCGGTGTTTAATGTTCTAGCCCTCGGGGAGCGGAAGCTGGCCTTTTCATTGCGGCTTATGTTGGTTGGCCTGCACCCGTAACCCCTCTCCGGTCCCACTCGATTCGAAGTTATCTATGAGCGCCGGGTTTATGACCCGAACGATGTATATATATCTTGAATTGATTCTCTGTGGTTCAGTATTAGAGCCGTCAATCACGATTTTCTAGCTGGTCACCACTGACAGGCGAGAACCATTCGGCCGCCCGTAAACGTTTCGTCGTAACAACCTCGAGGATGACTCGGGGCGTTATGCATGGTAATTGTTTCGATGAGGTGTTTTTTATTCAAGTTATTCTGACACACATACGGTTCTCGTTCCGGGAGTGGCGGTATGGAACAATCCTCTGTGCCGTGGCTTCGTCTTCGTGCCGGGTACCCCGACCGTCCTTCGTCGAACGGAAGCGGGAGTGCTCCTGGTTCGACTGGATATAGTTTCCTTGTGACAGTCTTGTATATAATGAACCCTGAATACTGTGGTGTGCTCGCGTGTGTCTGGAGGCTATTCTCTGTAGATTCGTCTTTGCGGAATGTGTCATTGGCTAAAATGTGGCCTCATCCATGCGGTTTAGCCGGCCGCCTCGCGAGCGTCATTGTATTTATACAGCTCCGTGACAACGGAACAGTTGAATCGCGACCTTAAAAGTCTCATTCGGGATCGGTGGGTTGGCTCAGTCGGAGTTTGGATAGGCCAACCCACTGAGGCTATTTAGGGCGCTGACCCTTTGACTTGTGTGTTTGCTAAAGTCGAACGACAAGTATTATTTTCCGACGTTTGCTACTTTGCGAGATGTCTAACTGGGGTCTGCCAGATGATATAATGTGTCTGGAAAGGATAAATCTCATTTATAGTACACTTTACATTTTACCATGTTGCCTGAATATGTGCATATTACGCATGCTAGATAGAAAATCCTCCATTCATCACTTCTTATTTATTGGAAACAAGTATTTCAACTATGCCGTAAACCTGAAGATTGCGACCCTTTCATGACACTGAAAGCAACAGGTCCAGAGAGGGCCTTACTGTGACACGTGGGCTGCTTACTTCAATGCCAAAGCTCAACGTCGCTGTGAGCCAATTTCCGGGAATCTACCTGTAGAACACCAGAGTATGAAAAAGGAAAAAAGCCTCCTAAGAGACAGTATATTGTCGTTATGGACGCCATGCTTACCACTTGATCACGGAGGTGGTTCACGTCAGCACCGCCCGTCACGGGACGAGGAGCCGCAAGACGAACCCACTTCACAAGCATCGTGACGTGATATGGCCACACTAGATAGGCAACCAACCATACCCAGTGTCATGCGCGCGAGGACACATGTAGTATTGGAATTTACCAAATTTACAGTGACAATCCACCAAATGCCTTGCAACCAGATTTCGGCGCAGACCCTATGACTCACATAAGAGAATGAGGCATAAGTCAAGTGTCAAGACGCCCAGCATAAATGTCATAAACTACACGTTTGCTATGAAAAGCAGTGCGGCCCAGCATAAGCAATGCACGGGACCGGACTACATACGTAGCGCGACACACACACACACATACACACACACACGCGGCCGTGACGACACACACACGGCACATTGCACAACCACAAAACCATGGCCGGGAGTTGGAAGGTTGATCAAAACGTGCCTCAGCGAGGGATTGATTATGTCTCAAGCTAATCAAGCCATCCATGTAGAACCCCATTGTTTCCCGTATGATACAGTATAACACCCAAAACCAGCCAAACCCATAGTCATTCATGACAAAACACTCCACTCCCCAAGTCAAGTTTGTGCCACCGCGTCGTAGGGTGGATCGCGCCATGGCCCAAGAAAGATTCGTAACAGACATGCAAGAAAACAACGCTTAACCACCGAAACCGTAGAGGGTGCGGCCTTGGCGCTTCAGCGCGTAGACGACATCGAGAGAGGTGACAGTCTTGCGCTTGGCGTGCTCAGTGTAGGTGACGGCGTCACGAATGACACCCTCGAGGAAGGACTTGAGAACACCGCGTGTCTCCTCGTAGATCACTGTGAAGAGCCACGTTAGACACTTGCACAGTGAGGCAGGCACTATGACGAGGTAACTTACTGGCAGAGATACGCTTGACACCGCCACGACGAGCGAGACGACGAATAGCAGGCTTGGTGATACCCTGGATGTTGTCACGCAGAATCTTACGGTGGCGCTTGGCACCGCCCTTGCCGAGACCCTTACCGCCCTTGCCGCCTGTGGAAGTGAGAGTCAGCGTACGTGTCACGGAAGAACAATTGCAGGGTCACCACTCACGTCCAGTCATTTTGGGAAGTGTTTAGGATGGAAATAATTTAGAGGTGATATGGGGGAAGAGTCGCGTTGGAAGGAATCGGTTGGGTTGAGATAACGTAGGGCTGGATAACGAGAGTACACACCTCTACAGACGCGGAGAGGGGGGAAGACATTTATATCAAAACTGCGTGGGCCAGGTGAGCTTCGGGATCAGCCAGGAAAAGCGGGTACGTACATCGGATTGGATCACACACCCTGTCGCGACGCGTGAAAATGAAAAACAAACCAATGCGCCCATTTTCGGAAAGGCACAGACCAGCAACATCAATCGGGTCGTGACAGGGGGTGGGGGATGATTTACTAAGTGCTGTGTAGGTAAGCAGCCAACCAAGTCTTACTCCTCTGCCACAGTACCCGTGTATGAGGGACTGTCGTCGCCTTACCGCACTTCGCTTGCCTTGCCCTTTGGCCAACCAACTTTGGGCCTTCCGGGCATCATGACTACCGAGTAAAAACCACTTTGCACCCTGGTTGTTTCTTTCCGGACCAAAGCAGAATGGCGCAGAGCGGATGCTTTGGTGGCGGGGATATGGAGCACAGCCATCCATCCCATCGTCACTGAGTGTCGCGTCGGAGCAGCCCATCAATTATGTAGAGAGGTACTGTTGCTCGATACAGACCTCCATCAGTGGATTACATAGGTACACTGTGCACATTGCAGCGATAGCCGGTGCCTATACAGCGCTTAAGATAATGACGACGAAGTGAGCTTTACTCTGTCGCGTGTGCGGTTGTTGAATGGTAACTGAATGCCGAACCACTTTTGCTGCATCAGCAGGGCGAGGAGAGGACGAGATTGAGAAGAAGGGAAAACCCCTCCGTGTCGACATGCAGGGCCCGCTCAGTCGAGCCATCCGAGCCGCCTACTTCTTTAACGTACCTATGCGTGTACTTTGCAAACAGGTCGACATTTACGCGTTGGTCGCAGCTGTAGCGTGAATAGGATCCATATGATAGGTAATGTGACTTTACATGCCCGGGCCCGTCGGTGCCTGGCACAGCCAGCCCAAGACCCAGTATCCAGCTTCGGCCCCCATCAGTCGCGTAAGGGGCGTCAGGCGTCGCGTTACAACGCAGCCGGATTTGTTGCCGAATTCCCTGCCACCGAAAAGGGAGATAATACTCTGGGGACCTGGGAAGGGAAAAAGAGGACGGGTCAACGTTCTCCTGCTACAGAGTCACTCAAGCTGACGAGTGAGCGTGTTCGACAGGCGGCAACAGCAATCAGGATAAACCAATTAGTCGGTTAAGCGAACAAGTACTCAAGTGGTAGGTAACCTTAATGGAATGACAACGATCTGGGTAGACTTTTCTCTCTGCCTACTTACTGAAATAAACACATGACAAAAGAAAAAAAAGTAACAATTTACCCAACGGCCGCGCAAATTGAGCGACGCGTTTAATGGAGACACTGCCGGATACATGGCTCACTCCAGGTCGCTTAGTGAAGTCGCGTCGAGTAGGTGAGGCAGGCACCGCATACCGCATCCCGCATTTCTCATGCCTACGTAGACAGGGAGTGGAAGGCGGAAACTTGGATGGATGGACACCCTCGTGCCGCATGGGTGACTTGGGAGGGGAAAGACACAGCAGACCGCGCGTCTGCAGACATTGACAGCGATAGGTAATACACAATCGATTGCGCTACAGGTGGGCCGCAGGGATCGTTGGCCAAGAGTACTGTACGTACCGCCCCTGTGGGATGCTTGGTAGGTAGGGAAAAAGATGGGGTGGCGTCGCAGATGTTGCAAGATTTCCAACCAATCAAAATTCAGCCATTCATTCGTTTGAACAACAACGCCCCAAATCCCGCCCACTGCACCCATCTTTTTTGCAAAGAGATCGCGCCTGCCCAAACGGCATTTTCCCACTCACCCATGCAGACAGGGCAGGTACGCACAGGCCACCTTCCTTTTGGCGCACAATCACTCCCCTCTGCCGCTAGCCCAGTTGCCTACCTATTTATTTCCCTCCACCCTCCACCCACTCCTCGACCTTCTCTTCTACATCCACTCACAACTCATTCAGCAACCAACCAATTTCATCATCATCATCATCAAAACAAACCCATCAACTTTCCATCCCCCCACAACACAGTCGCAATGGCCCGTACTAAGCAGAGTAAGCATATTTCCCTCGTTAATATTCTCATCGCCACATTTTACTGACTTCTTGCCCGCAGCCGCCCGTAAGTCCACTGGTGGCAAGGCTCCTCGCAAGCAGCTCGCCTCCAAGGCCGCCCGCAAGAGTGCCCCCTCCACCGGAGGCGTCAAGAAGCCTCACCGCTACAAGCCTGGTACCGTCGCTCTCCGTGAGATCCGTCGCTACCAGAAGTCCACCGAGCTTCTGATTCGCAAGCTCCCCTTCCAGCGTCTGGTAAGACCACTCACTTCCAAGTATGATAATCCATAGGCACTAACGCAATATTCGCAGGTTCGTGAGATTGCTCAGGATTTCAAGTCCGACCTCCGCTTCCAGTCGTCCGCCATCGGCGCCCTCCAGGAGTCCGTCGAGTCTTACCTCGTCTCTCTCTTCGAGGACACCAACCTCTGCGCCATCCACGCCAAGCGTGTCACCATCCAGTCCAAGGACATCCAGCTCGCCCGCCGCCTCCGCGGTGAGCGCAACTAAGCGCCTCGTGTTTTGGTTTCTCTTTTCATGGGTGGTTTACGACTCGCGTTTGGGAATGCTTGACGAACGGACCGTCTTGGCTTTGGGGGTAATCTGGCGTTTACAATGCGTTGAAGAATAACGCAAGGGTTGTACATTACACAGCAGTAAAGGATGACTGCATTCAATGGCAAACACATGAACAATATTTCACTACGGTCTTTCGTGATCCCGTGCCCGTTGAAATTTCCCGCCCCCCGTTGCCACCGCTTTTGCAACAACGCCCGCCGCGGCAACTGGCTCCCTACTCGTAGCCGATTCTTCATGGACGACCCTATTCGATAAGATTGTATAGAGTATTGAATGCGCTGTCGACTCTTGTGACACTCCCCGCATAATTCTACGAGAACCCATTCATTTTCCTGCCTAAACATACGGCGTGAGAAATGAAAGCATGCTCAGTCAAGGACAATACAAAATGGAAATGGTCACAACGTTACGTGCTCTCGATCCCTTTCTATTTCCCTCTCGTACGCATGTCCTGGCAGTCGAAGTGTTAATAACGCAGGCACTCCAACACTTCGTCTCCCGCCGCGGCGCATCGCAAGACTTTAACAATTTGACAACTGCCTATTAATCTGACGCCTTTGAACGGAGGCGGCTAAAACATCCTGTTTATCTGGAAGAGCTTGTGCTTTGCGGGCGATGCCATCCATGTAAATGACATTTCATCACGTTTGGGTGTTTTGGCCGAGTGCAAGTTTGCTGCCTTCAACTATCGGGCGGGCTGACCCAGACCTGAACCTCTTTGGTTCAGTCACGGGGTTGGCTTACCTTGATTTCAAATCAAAGAGGCATTTATTTGTTCAGTCTAAATGAGTAGGGTTGAGAATATCGGCACACTGATCAGCCAGCTCTGAGGTTTCCGTCAATAATCTCATCCGTTAGCCCCCAAAGCACTCTTTGAGCTAATTTCATCTGGGTCTCGGATAGAGACGATGCTCGAGCAAATTCTGTGTCATACATTTGAACTATAAGATGCACCTACGCTGTAAGAATTCTCCCATCGAGACAGTTATCATCAGCATGAGAGGAAGTGTTTGCTTTCTGATTCATCTCCTAGATATCCCACCATATCTCCGGCGAAGCTACGGGGTTCTCACATCCAGTGCCCAGGTTCTCTCACACACTCTTCGCGAGCGCCCAAAAATTCTCCATTTTGGCCCGGGCCAACGCGTCTTTGGCCTCAGCGTCGGATTCGCAGACCTTGTTCCCCCACTTGCGGAACGCCCTTGTCTTCTCTTCGCCCTCAAATACCAGTTTACACTCATTGTGCGACATGTCCTTGAGGTCTCCCCTCTCATTCTCCGCCACCAGCCACTCGCGCACCTGTTGTTGTGTCTTGCCCTCCCGCGATGGCGTGTTTTCTGTCCAGTCGATGCGATCCAACATGAGTTTCTTGTACTTGCGTATGCTGTGTTCGCCCCCTTCAACGATGACCAGGTTCATCTTGGGATGCATGACGCAGATCCCCGTAAGTGCGTACTGCTCGGCATTCTTTTGAATCTTGAACCGGTGCTGGCCGTTCGCCAGACTGTTGATTTTGAAAACCAACACATGGATACCCTTGGCGGCATCCTTCTCCTGGTTTGCAGCGAGTTTGTCATGCTTCTCTTCCTTGGTAAGCTTGCGCTCCTCGTTTGCCTGCAAGTGGTTTTGCTGGCGCTCCGCGATCTGTCGGTTGACAAGGTTTTCCACTGCCGTCGGATCCTTCACTGCCGAATCTGCGTAGACACGCATCATGTTGCTCTTCTTCACCTTGGGAGGCGGCGCCGGCACCAATCCGAGCCTGATCTTTGCCTGCTGTTCCTTGAGCTCCGCCATTCTTCTCTGTCTTCTGAGCTTTTTCTGCTCTTTCGACGTCAGGTACATCGGCTTCAGCGCGGGCGCGTTCTTCTCCTGTGGTGGCTCCAGTGCGACGGGATGCTGGATGTACTCGGTGACGATGGTGTCTTCCTTGTCGAGCTTGAGACGTGACTCATCTTCGATGTTTTCGTATGTGCCATCCACCAGTCCTTCGTCGAACCATTCGATATCTGGAGGGGCCTCGACAACAAGGTTTTTCTCCATGTCCATCTCATCCTCAATACCGGCTTTCCTGGTCTGTGCAGCAATGCGTTTCTTCATTTCCTCCAGGGCAGCCTGCCGCCGCAGCGCGGCGGCTTGCTGTATGAACTTGCCCTTGGGGTGGAAGTGTAGCGGCCTAGCATGTCGTTGTTTTCCGCCTGCTGGCTGCGCTGCTAGTTGCTCGTTGAAGTACGGATTCGATTGCGTGCCATCGCGGTTGCGCCCTAACGCATCTGACGTTCTGTACCCAGACGAATTCGCTGAGCTGGTGTCAAATTGTGACCGGATGCCCGAGGGCTTCGCATCGCTTGTCCTGCCCGGAGGCTTTGTCTGGCTGAGGCCTTCAAGTACTGGGTGCAACCCGACGTTGAGACCTCCCTTTGCTTTGGTACCTCCAATCGCCGCTGCAACTCTTGCTTTGAGTGCGGCCATTTTATCAGCGGCCGATTCTGGCTTGGATACACGGGAGTTCGGATCATGACGGGGCCCAAGGCCCGTTGAGTCTGGCCGCCGATCCATCGTGGTGATGCAGAGATGCCCAAGTGTCCCGAAGCGTTCGACGCGAAAGGCTCCCAGCTGAACAGAGACCACGAATAATGATGCGATTCAGAGAGACAACGCTTGCGGTGGTTAATGGGCAGCTTGGGTCCGCAACGTGAACGAGGCTGTCGCCGAGGTGGTTGGTCGCACAGCGAAATAGCGAACGCAAAGCGTGTCGACGTGGGCGGATACCGGCTGCGGATCTGTCGCAGCAGACTGACAGACTCGGAGAAGGAATGGTGGGCGGGAAGGTGTTGCGATGTTGGTAATTATCGCGGGCTTTTGGGGCAGACAGAGGTACGTGTTCGCTAGAGTGTCGTCGTGCAATGTGCTTGGGTTGTGTGGATTTGATTATCTCCATTCCTCTGTTCTCTTGGGAGGGAAGCTCCTGCAGTGGCTCTGTTCGCAAGTACTTCGTACCTGGTTAGTGTGAGTGGTTGGTGCTGCCTTGGCGCCTGGCGTGCCTATTATTCGTGCAGAGCGAAGGGCGGAGGAAAAAAAAAAAGACACCATCAAAGGCGGGTCCTGATTTCTGCCGGCTGCCACCGCTAAAAAAAAGTTCCCCTCGGTCTCCATCGACCGCGCTGCTACTCGACCTTCCGCACCGGTCCTGTTGCTTTTGCGATCGACAGCCGTCTTGCACCTGACGCTGGATGGAAAATTTGCTCCTTTCCGCCTCGCCTCCTGTACGGACTCAGACTGGTGCCAGGCTCATTCTCTGAAGCCTCGCCGGCACCATGAACATCTCTCAACCCATCTCGTCGTCCATCGAGACGGTCGAGTTCACTTTCCTCACCGACGAAGAAATCAAGGCCATCTCTGTCAAGCGCATCGAGAACGACAGCACGTTCGACAACCTCCTCAATCCCGTCCCTGGCGGGCTCTACGACCCTGCTCTTGGATCATGGGGTGATGCTCTGTACGCAAACGCCCGCAATTACCCTCTTCCTCGCCTCGTTTGACTTACACATCCTCCGTAGCTGCGCCACCTGCAACTTGAACCAATCTTCGTGCCCGGGCCACGCCGGCCACATTGAGCTCCCCGTTCCTGTTTACCACCCAATCTTTCTCGATCAGGTTCTTCGTCTTCTGCGATCGCAATGTGTCTACTGCAAAGGTTTCCGCATGCGACATCGTGAAATCAACCGATACTCGTGCAAACTCCGACTACTGCAACACGGCCTCCTCCACGAGGCCCACCTCGTCGACGCCATCGGCGAAGAGCTCAAGGGCCTCGCTCTGCCTGGTGTGCCCACTGACTATGAGAGTGAGGCCGAGGAAGAAGGGCCTTCCTCCGTCGACAACATCATCGGTGCGAGGGAAGCCTACGTCCGCCAGGCTCTCAAGTCTCACAAGCTCAGTCTCGGCGAAGTCAGGAAAGGCAAGCATGAAGGTGCTATAGAGATGCGCAGGGAGCTCATCAAAGACTTTTTGACGCAAATCACCAAGCCGAGACGATGCGACAACTGCGGCGGCATATCGCCCGCCTATCGCAAAGACCGCTTCGTCAAGATCTTCGAAAAGGCCCTCAGCGAGAAGGATCTTGCCAAGATGGCCCAGAGAAACCTCCACTTGAAGGACTCTATGGCAACAGCAGCCCGCGCCCGCAAACCCAAGTCAAAGCGCAATGTTGCCGATGCTGACGAAGGCGTCGCTGATGTTGACATGACTTCAGCCGAGGAGAATGACGTTGAAATGCGCGATGCTAGTGACGACGGGCAGGACCTGGCGGATAAGGAAGATGAATCACAAATCGATGCCGTCGCCGTCACCCCCGGTCAGCAGCGTTATATCAGCGCAATGGAGGTTCGCGCACGACTGCGGGAGCTATTCGAGAAGGAGCAAGACATCATGTCGTTGGTGTACAACTCGAAACCGATGACCAAGAAAGCCGCCAAAGTATCTGCAGACATGTTCTTCATTCGAACCATCCTTGTCCCGCCAAACAAGTTCCGACCCGAAGCTCGCACTGGCGACTCTCAGATCTCAGAGGCCCAGCAGAACTCCCTGTACAAGATGATCATGCGGAATTGCGGCAACATTGCGAGAATACATCAAAGTGTCGGAACCACGGACCAGTATGGAAGACCGAGAGACATCACCGACTTGCATCAAGTATGGACAGAGTTGCAAGAGTCTGTCAACTCGCTGATCGACAAGAGCAAGAACCCTGTCCAAGGCGCAGCCGCCAAGAGGAACGAGGACGGCATCAAGCAAAAGCTGGAGAAGAAGGAGGGTCTTTTCCGAAAGAACATGATGGGAAAGCGAGTCAACTTCGCAGCCCGAAGTGTTATCTCGCCTGACCCAAACATCGAAACCAACGAGATTGGTGTGCCCCCAGTCTTCGCACGCAAGCTTACCTATCCCGAGCCGGTGACGAGTCACAATTTCAGAGACATGCAGCAGGCCGTCATCAATGGTGTCGACAAGTGGCCCGGAGCGGCTGCCATCGAGTACGAGAATGGACAAATCGTCAACCTTCGGTCCAAGTCTGTGGACGACCGTGTGTCCCTCGCGAACCAACTTCTCGCGCCAACCAACAACCAGATGAGCGGTATGAAGAGCAAAAAGGTGTACCGGCACCTGACGAACGGAGACGTCGTCTTGATGAACCGTCAGCCGACGCTGCACAAGCCGTCCATAATGGGCCATCGTGTTCGTGTGCTGCCCGGAGAAAAGACCATTCGAATGCACTACGCCAACTGTAACACGTACAACGCCGACTTCGATGGCGACGAAATGAACATGCATTTCCCGCAAAACGAAGTTGCCAGAGCTGAAGCCCTGCAGATTGCCGACACGGACCATCAATATTTGTCGGGCACGGCTGGTAAGCCTCTCCGTGGTTTGATTCAGGATCATCTTTCGGTTTCCGTTGCACTCTGTAACAAGGACACCTTCTTCGACCGTGACTCGTATCAACAGCTCATCTACTCAGCCCTCCGTCCAGAGAGTGGTCACATTCTTGGCGAGAGGATCGAGCTTCTTCCCCCGGCAGTAATCAAACCCAGGCCCAGATGGACAGGAAAACAGGTCGTCAGCACAATTCTCAAGAACATCAAGCCACCCAACGGAGAAGGTCTTTGGATGACTGGAAAATGTCAAGTCAAGGGCGAACAATGGGGCAAGAGCCATGCGGAGGAAGGCAGCGTTCTTTTCCAAGACGGACAATTCCTGACAGGCATTCTTGACAAGGCCCATCTAGGCCCTAGCTCGGGAGGCCTCATACATTCCATCCACGAAATCTATGGACCTGCCGTCGCAGGCAAGCTGCTCAGTGGCATGGGTCGACTCCTTACCAGATACTTGAATATGCGGGCCTTCACTTGCGGCATGGACGATCTGCGACTCACGTCCGAGGGCGAGCAGGCTCGACGAGAGGCCTTGAAGGCGGCCAAAAACATTGGCCTCGAAGTCGCGGCCAAGTATGTCTCACTCGAGGACAAGGCGCCCACCAGCACAGACCCAGAGCTTCTTGTCCGCCTGGAAGAGGTCATGCGAGATGACACCAAGCAGGAGGGTCTCGATATGCTCATGAACCAAAGCTCCCGCGTGGTTTCAAGCGCTGTTACCACAGCATGTCTGCCTGTCGGCTTGGTCAAGCAGTTCCCCAAGAACCAGATGCAGTCGATGACGACTTCCGGTGCCAAGGGTAGTCAAGTCAACGCAAACCTCATCTCTTGTAACCTTGGACAGCAAGTTCTCGAGGGTAGAAGAGTTCCTCTCATGGTTAGCGGAAAGTCCTTGCCGTGCTTTAAGCCCTTCGAGACGGATGTTCGTGCCGGCGGCTACATCGTTCAACGGTTCTTGACCGGTATCCGACCCCAAGAATACTATTTCCATCACATGGCTGGCCGCGAAGGTCTCATTGACACGGCCGTCAAGACTTCTCGCTCAGGTTATCTGCAGAGATGTATCATCAAGGGCATGGAAGGATTGACGGTGACCTATGACTCGACGGTGCGAGATGCAGATGGTACTCTCGTGCAGTTCCTCTATGGCGAAGACGGCCTCGACCCGACCAAGCAGAAATACCTCACTGATTTCAGCTTCGTTCTCCGCAACGTTGGGTCCGAGTCAGCCCAGCTCAACTTCAGCAATGGCTTCAAGGAGAAGCTTGCCGGCAGCAAGGACGTAATCCTTAAGCACATGAAGAGCGCCATCAAGCATGCCAAGCTCAACAGTGCTGCGGCCAAGGATCCCATCATCTCCATGGTCAACCCGGCAAGAGTGGCGTTCGCCACGTCGGAGAAGTTCTACGAACAAATGACTAAGTACATCAAGGACAACGAAGACGGCCTCATTCGCGATAAGTCGGCTGTCCCGTCTGGCTTGATAAACGCCCCTGCCGTCAGCAAGAAGTCAGCGGAGCTTGTTTTCGCTGCCAAGTATATGCGATCGCTTGTCGAGGCGGGTGAAGGCGTCGGTATTGTTGCTGGACAGAGTGTGGGAGAGCCCTCGACGCAGATGACGCTCAACACCTTCCATTTGGCTGGCCACTCGGCAAAGAACGTCACGCTCGGTATCCCTCGTCTCCGCGAAATCCTCATGACGGCGAGCCGATCCATCTCCACCCCGGCCATGACTCTTCTCCTTCACGAGGAGCTTTCCGCCGCCGAGGGAGAAGTGTTTGCAAAGTCAATCAGCGTTCTGCCCCTGGCTGACGTGCTTGACACGGCGGTCGTGAATGAGCGCATCGGCAAGGGCAACAAGGGTGCTCTTGCCAAGCTCTTTGACGTGCGACTCAATTTCTTCCCCGCCAAGGAGTATACCAAGGCTTACGCCATCGACACAAGTGATGTCATGGATACGATTGAGAAGCGGTTCCTGGATTACCTTGTGAAGATTATGAAACGCGAGATCAAGAAGCGCCGTAGCGAGTCTACCTCGGCGACCCCCGATGTTGGTGTCAAGGCTGGCGTCGTGGAGATGGCGACCGGCAACGGCGAGGCAAGAATTGCTAACGACGATAACGAAGACGACGACGACGATGGCGACAACGACGCCACGAATGCCAAGAACAAGGCGAATCGGGAAGAGGCTGTGTCGTATGGCCCCAACGACGACGAAGATGACGCAATCCAGCAACAGATGGAGCGCGAGAACTCTTCCGATGAAGACGAAGGTTTCGAAGGCAGCCCGCCGCCGCGTGCAGACAAGGATGGCTCAGATGACGAAGAGGATGATGGTGACTGTGACATGGACAGCGACGAGGGTGCTTTGAGAGCTGAGCGCGTTAAGGACAAGTATGCTGAGGTCACCAAGTTTCGCAACGACGAGGCAGGAGAGTGGTGCGAGTTCACGCTCGAGTTCGAGGCCAACACCCCCAAGGTCCTTATGCTCAACATTGTGCAAGCAGCCGTTAAGAAGTCGGTCATTCAGCAGATACCTGGTGTCGGCTCATGCACATTCATGTCGGATCACAAGGTCAAGGATTCGGCGGGCAACGATGTGTCTGTGCCAGCGATCTATACGTCGGGATGCAACCTCAAGGCTATGCAGAAGTACGGCGACTTCATTAATCCCAACAAGATTGCGACCAACGACATCGGCGCCGTGCTCGATGCGTATGGTGTTGAAGCATGTCGAAACAACATAGTCTCCGAGTTGGGAGGTGTTTTCAGTGGCCACGGCATCAGTGTCGATAACCGACACTTGAACCTTATTGCCGACTATATGACGCGCAACGGTGACTACACGCCATTTAATCGCAACGGCCTGCGGGGTAACGTGAGCCCCTTCACCAAGATGAGTTTCGAGACGACGTTGGCGTTTTTGAAGGATGCTGTCCTCGATGGCGACTGGGACGATCTTAGAACACCTAGTGGTCGTATCGTAATGGGCCGCCTGGGCAAGATCGGCACGGGTGCCTTTGACGTCTTGACGGCGCTGCCTACACACCACATGTCTTCCAACGCCGAGTAGGCTGCATCGTCCCGGCCGCTCGTATCTGTCTTATTTCCTGTTCTGGGGGGCTGGGGTTTGGTAGGGCATGCTCTTTTGACCAATAATTGTATTTACTGTCCGGGATTGATAGAGAGGCAACGTGATCTGAAAAGTAGTCGGCATGAATTACCAAAACGGTTTGAACATACATACACCTGAGATTCCAGTGCATATGACCTACTCGTGTAATTGGACGGCCAAGGCCGAAGACAATGGCGAAGTCACCGGCACACAGAGGGAGTCCTGGCACCAAAGGGCTCTCAACAACAGTGTATGGTGAAGCAACTCTCAGTATGGAAATAAGGGTTCGTCCAGGACCACGATGATGAAGGGGCCTGTCTGCTGCTGGCAGATGTTCGGAAATATACTGCCTAGTCATCTCCTGTCCGGGCGTAGACAGCTGGAGATCGTTCATTGGAACTGCAATGCAAACACCTATCATCCGGGGGCCTCCCGCTCTCTCGTCAGAAGGTAGGAGGGGCGTGCGTACGAAAGCTGCATGCTCCGCGCTCCGATGCATGTGTTATATTGTGTACAACCGGTGCCATCTACTCCCGTTTATTCGACTCAACATTGTTATTGGGTTTTTTTTTTGGGGGGGGGGGGGGGGGGAGGAGGTGAAAAAAGGAAAAAGAATCTTTGATTCGAGCTGCAATCGAGGCAAAGTTGGGCGGCGTGCGTGTATTGCCTTATGTTCCTCACAGAAATGGCGGCAAGATGCGGGGGCTGGGGCTGTAGGTACTGTGCGGCGTCAGTAGGGATGACATGGCATATCGAACACACACCCAGTGTGCCGGCGCATACGTCGCTCCAGCCCTACCAGGCAAGACATCCCAGACGCTTCATAACGAGGAGGGTGCGAAGAGACCGTAAAGAAGGTAGACCATGCGAGGGCCGCAGCCTTGTGAGGAAGGGGCCAAGCGAATAATTTGGCCCATTTACCTCTCTTCTCGGCTGACCAATGTGCCTTTTAGTTCAATGCAACGTTGACAAGCTGCATGCAGGCGTCTTCCGCGGCTTCGCGATCCAGCAAATAGCAGAGACGACAGTAGACGCTGGAGGAGACGACAAAGTGCAACGCTGCGACTTTTGGGGGCAGTATATGAGCATCTGCACGTGCACGGTACGCATCATGCACGCGCCCCTCCAGCTGACCATTCGGTCCTGTACGAGTGCTGCTGGGGAAAGTTCTGGTGGATCAGATGGGTGGGTATTGGGCGAGTTCGATAGCCCGTCGTGGCCGGGCATCGATGGCCGGAGGAGAACGAGGGACGTCAACACAGCCACTGCGCGTTGTAGAAGGTAGCCTAGGAAGTGTATGATGAGAATTCCGAGATCCGAGGTGGTTGTTTTAAGTTTTTGTGGTCACATCTAGCAGAGAACGAACAGGTGCCTATGTGAGTCGGTATGAACGGCCAGAAGGAAGGGGTGGGCTCAACGGCTGGTGTTTCCCTCCTCAATGTGACGCTGCACCAACAGCCATATGAACTTTTGTTTCAGCGTGGGAGTCACTTTGGTAGATGCTATTCGAGGTACAGAGTAGGTAGGTATGCAATCAAACATGCAAGTGAGACTGCCCCGCTTAGAACGAGGAGACAAATAAAAAAAAGTGTGTACTCTTTTGATTCCGGCCCCGGGGCGGGGGGTGGGGTTCTGTGAGATGCGATGTCCGAGCCGCATTGTTCCGTACGATATTGGAACTCTCGAGCATGTACGCGTGGAGCGGCGATTACATGAGAAACTGTAAGGATGATACAAACGAAAGAGAGCGAGTGAGGCATCAGGGCCACTCGGTAAGGATATACCAGAATGAAACGGTTCGCCAGAGTGACTACAAGTAGACATCCAGTGTGGTCAAGGGAAGGTTGTATCCACCTCTCACTTGCCATGCGGGTGGGAGTATATTATAGCCTGGCCAAGGTATCAGAGGAGCCTAGCGAGGTTTTATTTCGGTAGGTACCTTCCTACGGACATGGGAACATGGGACAATTAATTATGAGGGAGAGGGTGGTGCTTTGCGGCTGATGAAGTCCAGTTAGCAATGGTCTGTTCCTCCCAGTTGATTGAGGTGCTTATTCAAGGCGGTCCCTCTCGTGGCTCCTCTCAATTCACATCTCTCCCAAGGAACCGAGATTGCCGCATTGTGCCTATGTTGAGTGAGGCATGTACCAGGACAACAACTTACCTATGTAGAGGTGCCTACCTAGGGTAAGCATTCGGCCAGGAACGGCCGGGCGGCCCCTGTAGGTACGAGGACCATCCTTCTACGCCGCAATGTACCAAAGTACCTATCTACACCCAAGGTACCTAAGGCGGTAGTTTATACAGTGATAATTACCTTGACGCGCCTAGCATTTGCTGATTTCGGCTCCCGAACCCCCGGTTCCACCCAAACACATCCTGCAGACAAACATAGTCGAACAATGCACACTCCAATGACTATCGCACTGGTGAAGGTTGTGACTGTCCACACCAACCGCACGCACTCGGTTGTCTGGCGCCTGGCCTGGCCAACCACATGCATGACAAAGGGTGACGGAGAAAATATAGGGTCCAATCTCTCTTGAGGCAGAAGCAGGCCACGCAACTTGCTGCAGCGGGGTGGAAGCAACACAGCGTCGTCGCCTTTCGCAGTGCCTTTGTGACGTTCTTTCGCCCCGTCTGTCCTGACCTACCCAGGTAGGTGCTGTGCTCTCTCCTTCCAACAGCCCCAGCGTCCAATATGTACTATCCCAGGCTGTCCTCGGCCCACTGGTTGTTCAATGGACGTTCCAGGTGTCATGCTCCCCTGCAGAGGTGCGTTGAACGAAGCTGCTGCGCGCAGCCTTATGGATATCAATATCACCTACGACTAACCAACTCGACCAGGCACGTTCTATCGCCATAGTGCTCTGCCGCGCCCTCCCCCCGGTATTTCAACGCCCGCAACCCAGATATCTACGTGGTCAATGTTCTTATGCATACAAATGGAACCCTCCCAAGCCGCCCCAGTTGGTGATACATGCCATGTACGCAGGATGAGCCCACCGGTCCCCTATATCATGCACATTATGTGATTCGTTGTGCTTCTTCCTAGCCTCTGTGAATCCGGGAACGTCAAGAGCATCGCCCCGTCACCGTTGCCAATTGTCGCCATGTGCTCCGTCGCTTGTGTTCGACATGACGCCCCTACCTCTGGTTGTTGAAGATTCGGGATGCAACAGGCCGCTGCCGCTGCCCATTGACATGGACATAGTAATCGGCGGGAGAGGAGCGGAACCCGCCCCCATGGGATGATGCATCGGCGCTCCCATACTGCGGCTGACCGGCCCCGTGCCATCGTACGCATCGACACGAAGGTCGCAGGTGCCGAGCTCGAAGCGTTTGGAGCATCCGTCCTCCATGTGTCTGGAATCAAAGTCATTACGAGGTTTCATGGGGAGCCGGCATCGCCGCGCGCTTTCTCAACTTACCTGCGAAGTGTGTCCTTGCGAGCAAAGAGTCGCCCACAAAAGTCGCACCTGTGGTTCTTCTCCTTCATGTGGACGCTCTGGTTGTGTCTCTGTAGGTCCGTTTTTCGCACAAACCGCTTGTTGCAGTCGGCTACGGGACAGGGGAAAGGGTACTCCCGCCTCTCATCATGTGTATCCAAATGTGCCTTGTAGTTGTAGCTGCGGCTAAAGAGCTTCTTACACCCTTCGACTCGGCATTGGTACTGGGCATCCGCAAAGGACGTCATTTTGCGCGGCGCCCGCCTCGGGCGGCTGTGCTTCACATCCTCTGCCCGCTTTGCCTCTTGGCTCGGAGGAGCCGGTTCGCCTGCCGGTGTGTTCTGGTAGTATTGTTCGGCACCATATTCAACCTTGGACCAGCCTGGAGACTGGGTATCCGACAGGTAATGATGATGGGAACTACCGTACGGGCCTGGATCTGCCGTGTACGGCGTGTGCATTGACCTTGAAGAGGCGTAGTTCGAGGTGTCGATCCCGGAACCGTAGTCGTTGACGTTTTCCATCTTGATCCGTGGGCCCAGCGAACTCGACGTATGTCCACCCTGGGTGTAGGGGATGGAGCTCCTTGAGGACAACGGTCCAGGCGAGCGCCCGGGCGAGTCTGTGAGAGGATGCCCGTGATGACCTGTGCCGGAGGGCTGAGAATGCGACCGGAACGCTTCTGATTCGTAAGAAGCTGGCATCGAAGGTTCATAGTCGGTAAACTGGTCGTACTCTGACAAGACGTTCGGGATGGAAAAGGACGAGGATGATGGCGCCATAGCGTTGGACGGGGTCCAGTCGGCTGTCGTTCGGAGATCCAAAGGCGGTAAAGAAATGTCGGCATCGGCAGCCAGATCTGCAGAGCACAGCTGGCCGTTGGTGTACAAGGAGGCGATTTTGTACTGCTGAGCCGCCAGGTCCGGAGAAGGGTAGTCCGACGAGGAGCGCTCCGATGGGCAACAGGTATGAGCTGGAGATGCCGGTGACCGTGTTAGAGATGGTGGTGTGAGGTCCATGGCTGGTTTGGCCATGGCCGCTTCCCGCTCCTTTATCGATTTGCCCCAGGCTGTGTTGGACGCCAGGGTTCGATATATATACAGGCAGATCGTTGGAGCGAGACGCAATGAGGAGCTGCGAGGCCAGGGGGGGTGGAAGGGATTGTTAAGGATGTCTAGTCGGGACGCAAACGGGTTTGTGAGCGAGAGGAGTGTGTGGATAAGTCCAGATCGGGAGGAGTGCGTGTCTGATTGGCAATCTTTTCCAAGAAGGCTGAAGGGCAGAAGGTAAGATGAGAAAGGAGGCGGTTATAAAAGAAGATGTACACGTCTAGGTAGGGGCCAACTCAAGGCAGCAAACCAAGAGGCCGCAAGGGTTTTGTTGGAAAGAGGCGTGTATCAACCAACGGGACGCACGGGTGCGCCTAGAACAAGACGAGCAGTGTAGGGCAGGACAGGGCAGGGGAGGAATAAGTTAAAGTAGCTCAAGGCAAGTGATCATCCAGAAGATGGTACCGTGGGTGGATAAGCCAACAGGTCCAAGGGCCCTCGATCGTCGCGAGCAGGGTTGGTTCGGTTGTCTGAACAGGCAAGAAGACGCGAGAAAGCAAGGCAGATTGAGTTATTGTTCTGCATCATCCGAGGCAGATTCCGGCACGTTTATATGAGTTTTTTTTTCTCTTCCTATTTCACCGTCTCAGGCTCTCGTCCCTCTCCCTGTCAGATATGGACGCAGAACCACGTGGTTGTAAGGTAATGTGGACAGACAGCAAGAGGAATTGGTGCATGTACGAATATAGCACAAGCTAAAGGAAGGGAAGCTGCAAGGTCGGTGGGTGCCAGGCAAGTTACAACCGTCATCAGCAGACGAAGCAACACTGAGGATGAGGAGAAGCAGCCCATGTACTCCTGCCAACAAGATGGAAAGGGTGACTCGAGGCAGAGTGAGACGCGGACGGAGATGCCAAAAACAAGCAGAGTCCATTGATAGAAACTAGCAAACAGGACAAACGGGGGGGGGGGGGGGGCAGCAGCGAGACAGCCGGACCAGGTAGAAGATGGTTGGCCGAGTTGATGAATGGTTGGACCGGTCCGCAAAGGATTTTACCAGACATAGGTACATGGCCCTCCGCCAGGGAAGGGTGTCATTGGGGGCGGCGGCATACGTGGAGTAGCTACTGGGAGGAGGAGGGAGGGGTGGGAATACGGGGGGGGGATGATGTGAGTGAAGTACCATGGGGAATGGGCAAGGAAACGGGAAGTGATATTTTTGTGACCATGACGGCCGCAGACATTCCGGGCATGAACAATACACCCCGGAGGAAGGCACAGGCGGAGGGGGGGCGGCGAGAAAGAAGGAGAAGAAACCCACTAGTCACTCGCCTCGGGGTTTCTTTCAAGCAGGCAGAAGTGCAGCGTGGGAGCAAGAGTTGGAGTCGAGCGTCAATGACAACGGGCGGCGTCTTCACTCCAACAATTCCTCCTCTTGTCGCCCCGTTTGCGATACGGGCGTGCGATGGGTCGAACCATGGCAGAAGTTGAGAGCTGAGCAGAAACCGAATCGGACAGGAAGAGGATGGAAAAAAGGCCGCCTCGAGGGCGGTGGTACGATTAATGCCTGCACCAATGCAGGCGATGCCTATTCTCCATCCATTCCTGAGCGATGAGTGGTCAGTCCAGCAACTTGGGAACGAGAGACTAGAGGGCCTTGCCTAGAGGCTAGACCAGGATGCGACCCTTGAGTCTTGACCGGTCACCGGCATCATCTACGCCAGGGATCTGGGGAAGGAAGAGATGGTATAAGGGAAAATAGGTAACTATGGGCCGGCAAGGGGATAGGTTTGGCGCGTGTGCACTGTTCATACCTACTTACCTAGGTAGGTACAAATACGTAGAAGTTAGTTACTACTGCCATGAAAGAGGGCGGGCGGCAGGAACTTTTTGCTGACGCGGGGGTTGTAATGGTTGTTCATCGTTTTCTTGAATGAAAAACACCCAGTGTCTGTCATCTTGCCGTGCGTTTTGGTTCAGTCCCCTCTTGGAGGAGGCCCGACCCCCTGGTCCAAACAAAGACATGCTGTCGGAACCAGAAATGAGGTGCTGGTTCCGTATCCGTAGCCGTAGGTATCAGATTTCAGTCCTGAAGGGACCGTTGGTTCAGGATGGTGAGAGAAATAGAGAGGGGGAAAGGTCAATATTGTCCCTCAGTTGCTGTTGGTGGTTGGAAGTTGGAACAACAGGAACCAACCGTTTAATTAAAGACTCGCCGGGGAGACTAACCGAAACCGGACGGGAGCGTGTGCTTTACTACCAACCTACCTATAAAAGTGAAGAACCTATCGATCGATTGAGCCACATCGGTTGTGGTGGGGACGGGACGGTGTAGGTATGTACTTAGGTACTGACCTACTTACCCAGGTAGGTACAGTACCTACCTACCTAGGTTAGGTACTTCGGGCACGTACCCCACCATAATGCCTATCCAGGTACCACTAGGAAACTGAGGCCGCTGACGGTGTAGGTACCGTACCGTCTGCCAGAGGAAGAGAAGGAAACTCGATTCATACTCATGCAGTACAGAAGACAGTCTTGGGTTGCCCCGTCCGCAGACAGGAAACAGGTCACCAAAGTATTGCAAATGCATTGTACGAGTGACGGATCGAGATCTAGTTTAAGGACGTCAGGCACATACATGATGGTTTGATTGAAGGCCGGTGCCTGTTATTGACATACATCATAAACTATTCGAACCTACATAGGTGGGCTTCCGTCCGTCACGTTGCCAAAGTGGGGAAGCCGCCAATCTCAATCTTGAAATCCTGTCTCGGACCTGTAGCGTACGTAGCCGTGGCGCCTACCGACACCGGAAGAACTAAGCATCGCATCACGCAGCAAGGCTAGGTATCCGTTCCTCAGGGCGTTATGAGCAGCCCGATGACACCCGACAGCATTCCAGCTGCCCTGCTGAATGATGGGTTTGGGGGGAAAAAGTGCCTACATATGTCAAAGGCAAGGTACACATACGTATATGCAGACAGACACATGACAACATACCTGTATGTACCTACCGGGGGGGCTCCATATGCACTATGTACGGTATACGTATCTGTAAATACAAATACTACCTGTAGTTTACTGCTCCAGCTGCGACGCTGCGGGTACGTTTGCGCTGCCGATTCGTTGCTCAGACCTTTCCATTGGCGGCCATCCGCGCCCGCGCCCGCGCCCGTTTTGGTGGCGTCAGCATTGGGTGTGGGATGAACTGCTGCCAATGGATGGCGCGCGTTGCAATGCCCTTTTTGCTGTCAAGCAAATCATCATCCGAGAGCCAGGACAACCGCCAAAAGTCCCCAACCGCAATCGACCTTGGCTGTCAGCAACATGTCCACAACGCGTGTCGACGTCTTCGAAAGGGATATGTACAAGACAAGTAGTGCAGTGCAATGCGGTGCGCATTATCGGGGATTGCAAAAAATGTGGGGTCTCGCCGTTGAAATGGCACGCCGTTGGAACGACTGAACCAACGACCCAAGAAGCATTGCGTCATCCGGATGACTTCAATTTCAAGGATCCCGCACCGAGGCTGCGTGGATTGGTCGAGAATGCTACGTGCCTGTTGCTGCGTGCGAGCACGGATTCTTCAAGAGTGGCCATACAGGAACACTCGTCCATCGGCGACGAACGGCCAGACTTGCGACCCCTGCTGACTTGGGGTATCGAGCGAAGGAAAAGGCCTGGCATAATTAGTCCGAGTATGTACATACATGCAGTGCCTTGTTAGATATAGAAGTACGTACTCCTCTGTTCTTTTCCCCGGTCCTAATGCAATGGGTGGCCGTCCTTCGCAGTTGGACCTCTCTCATCTCATTTCTAGATTCCTGCAAGGTACTTTTCGGTGGGGTCCTTTGGAGTTCGTCAAAACGATGCAGACTAAACACCAACTGTGTTCCTCATACCCATCCACAGAGGTACGATGTACTACGTACATATTCGTACAGCCTTCCATATGTTGATTAGGACATGTAAGTTTCTCCTTTGGCAAGCTCCCGTATCCAAGGGACCCCTCGTTCGCTGGCAAACTAAAATGGCCAGGTATCTCAAAAGGCCCCTTCAACCCAACATCCAGCTCCTCGGCCGAAAGACGGGGCGATGAAGCGAAATGAGCAGAATATCTCTGGCCAGATGTCGCAAAACCGATGCGCCGTCCGCCAACAACTAGGCAGACAGCATTCGATGGCTGCATTCAGCCTTTCAGTCTCCCAACGTCGGTCTCCACCACTTTTTTATTCCTTCCCTTTTCTCTCCACCACAAGAGGAAAACAGAGAGCAACAGTCTTCAACTCAACAGATACTCTTCCAACCAACAACGGTCTCGTCCCTTTTTTTTCGTTTTTTTTTTTCGTGGCGCTGGCGTCCCTGATGAACCCTGAAGAACCCGGCCTGTCGGCATTTCAGATTCACCTGAAGGCAAACATCGCCAGTCCTTATTCCAATGATCCTTGGCCTCATGCTCACGACGCCGTTCTCGCTGGAATTCAGGCATCAGTAGTCACCTTTGGACCCCAAATGCAAAATGCAAAAGCGACGGAGGGAGAACGACCCACCAAACCGGCCCCCTTTAGCCCGTAACCCCTACAATTATCCTGGACTCTTTGTTTCTTTGTTTGTCCGTCTAGACTGAACCCCCCAATCGTAGACCTTGTCGCGGTCTACATGTGACTGCTCCAACCTCTTGTTGGCACTAGTCGTGGGGCGAAGGCACTAAAGGACCAGAGTTGACACATCGGCGAAGTCGTTTATTGTGACCATGCTCGCGTCTGGTTGCAGGCATCCTTCTTTTCTAGTTTGCAACATGGTATTCGACACAACGGGACATGCTGCGACTAGGTTCTCTGCCATGCCCAGGGAATGTCCTGAGGGATTATTTTCGTCTTTTCCCGCCATCTAGTGGGCATACAGACGGATGAAGATTCCGGGCGACGGACGAGTCTAGAGATGGCTACTACTAAGGGCGTGGAGACGGTTGATGCCAATTAAAACTGGCCTTACGGAGCCCTGCGAACTTCTGCTCACACTCACGTTACCTCGGACGGCACACTACTGCGAGTTAGGCACACAAAGGCATGGATTCCCCTGCATTCGGTTTGGCGCTTAAGAATCCGTAGCAAGGGTGCCTTGAAGCGAGAGTGTGGCCGGGCGTACGGAGCAGGAGCATACCATGGTGGGTGCTCGGAACGGAACTTTGGTCAATGGGCAGCTTGGCTTTTTTCGCTTGGTTGGATTTCTCAGTATCCGTATCCTGAGAAGTACACGTTTTATCGAGCACGCCCCTCCGAACATGGATGGTATATCTGATTAAGTGCTGACTGTGACTCGCTCCAAAGTGGGTGCGCTCAATGGCTGGAACCAGCTACACCCAAGACATGTAGTCATCCTTGCCCACGTCAGTTGCTCCCGGCGTACCAGCGAGCGGATAGATATCCGCATAGACTCTATCAAGCTCAGCTGTATGTCGTTGAGTCATCGGCCATCCATCGCGGGCGGCGACTGTTGATCCAGAACTACCAGTGACAGTCATGGACGGTGTGCCTTGGTTTCCGGCCACCCTTTCTCTACTTTGGCATTGTGGCATCACTTGACGCACTGAAAGTGGATGACGCTGCAAACAACTGGCTGCTGGATCGTCCACCTAGGCGGCAACGCCTTGCAAGCCCAACGCCGTGTCAAACCGTGCTCTCTAGAGAGAACTTGGACGATGAATGAGATGCAACGAATCCAGGACGAATATGGCCTTATGGGCCGATATCGATCACTTGGCGGCTCTCGCGCTAACGGGCCTGCTCTTGCTCGTGGCGAGGTCTCGTTTACCATCTGAACCAAATGCAACTACTGCCTCCAAGGGCCTCACGAGAGGTGTCAGGCTCCGGATGCTCGTCGGTTGTATACGTAGTGAGTGCCCTAGCGCCAAAATCATTCTCCAGGGCCCGCTCGATGCAGGCCGCCACCCCCGAGGCCCTTTTTACGACCCGAATGGATTTCCATCCTGGAAGATCTTCTTACACCGAATGGACCCCCGTAGCTTTGCAAAGACAACCGAGCCAACCCTCGTAGCAGACCACGGGGCGTTAGTAGATGTACAGCAAGGCATACTGGATGGGTGACTGCATTAGTCGTGAGCTCTCACTGTGACAGCCTTACCAAGTCGGAAGCCCGTATCTCCATGGACAATAACGAGCGAGGCGGATGCCTGCCACCCCTTGCCTGTTTCTTTTCTTTCGTGGTCGCTGCCGCAGTACTGATTATACGCCGCTTGGCTGCAGTGCCTCGGAGAGTTCTCCTAGCTCAGGGATCATGGCTTCCGAGCCTGCCCTTCGCTGTTTAGCCACTGTGGGGGGCTAGTTCCTGGTTCTCGTGAGCCCTATGCTGTGCCGGGAGGGTAATCAAACATGAGGGAGTCTCCGTCTTGTCGATGTATTGGCTGGCCGTCGTGCGTAAGACGGGCATAGCGGATCTCCAAGCCACCGGCTCCTGGGTCACGAGAGATGCGCCCGACAAGATCCAGGATCCAGGACAGGCAATTAACGGCATCGCTGCTCAACATGCGCGAAAACGTCAGCTAGAGGCCACGACCGATCAGATGAACGGGACTATTCAGAGAAGGCGTTGGCTAAACTCGTGTCGTTGCGCCGCCCTGCGGGCCCGACGGCGCCCATTGCATGCAGCAATGGCGCGAAAGGGATTGTCGTATGCAAGTCTATATAAACCTTGTATGCGAAAGTCACACACCAAAAACCGAGTTTGTTTGCAAGATGAGCGAGAAGCAGCAGAAGAAAATGTTTGGTCATGCCGAGAGTTAACGCAAGTTGCTTCTTGATATGCTTCATATAAGTCGGTGAAAATGAATATGCTGGTCTCGGTGAGGAGGCCCGGGCTACCGGGATTATATAAGCGGTGCATTCGTATCGCATCACGTGATAACGCGACGTTTTGGCACCATAGGAAACTGGGCTGCTTTGGAGCTGCCTCAGTACTGGGTGGGTAGGTAGGTAGGTACCTGAATTCACGTCACCGGTCACTGTCCGGTACAACTTTTCGGCACCACGGCGCAACACGGCATGCCTTGTTCGCTTTCACGCCCACACCGCGAATCTCGCCATTATCGTCACCAGCTGGCGAATCTGCCATAGCTCATAGTTCGCGTTCCTTCTTATGAGATTTGCCGCCGGAGCTGGAGCCTGTGACCACGATTGCTTCATTCTCTCGGCCCGCCTTCCGGCACGCTTTCCCTCATACCATCAACATAACAACCTCGCCCAATCCTTTCAATCTCAACAACCCGCCATCTTCCCGTCCTTACCGCTTCGGCCCAGAAGAAGACTCCCTGATTAGCGACGACAGTGTCGCTCCTACCCCGAGTCGCCACCCCGGTCATTGTGTTTAATGCCCGCCTGATTGGTTGATCGACTGGCCGTGGCCGCCTCCCTTTTTCAAGATGAAGTTCTTCATCGAGTGAGTAATGAACTCTACGCCTTTCACTACGCTCTCCATATGTCGGCTAATCGAGAGGTTATAGTGAGCTGCCCGTTCTTTTCCCATACCCTAGGATCTACCCGGAACAATATGCGTGAGTACAGCTCGGTTAGACACTGAGACCTAGCATAACGCTGACGGCCGCATGCGTGATCAGGTACATGTGCGATCTCAAAAGTGAGTCGGGGTTCTTTCACTCCATTCAGTATGGGTCGCATCCGAAGCTGACAGCAGGCATTGATGTTCAGAAACCCTGGATGCAGGCGGGCACTGCGTTCTGGAGATGCCTTCAGGGACGGGAAAGACGGTCTCGCTGCTCTCACTCATTGTTGCATACCAACAGCACAACCCCGAGCACCGGAAGCTTATATACTGCTCTCGTACGTTACCAGATCGCCTGCGTACCGCGCGCGACTCACCATCCTGGCTCAGCCCTGATAGTTAATAGGTACCATGTCCGAGATCGAAAAGGCCCTGGCTGAGCTGAAAGCTCTTATGAAGTACCGAGCGGAGGAGCTCGGCGAAGAAGAGGAGTTCCGCGGCCTCGGACTGACGAGCCGGAAGAACCTATGTTTGCACCCTTCCGTCAAGCAGGAGAAGAGTGGTGCCATCGTCGATGCTCGTTGTCGGAGTCTCACGGCTGGGTTCGTCAAAGAAAAGAAGGACCGTGGAGAGAGCGTCGATGTCTGCGTGTACCATGATGTGCGTGAAGTCTGGCACCGCCGTTCAGTACCCATGCATTGCTAATGGAGCACAGAACCTGGACCTGCTTGAGCCACACAACTTGATCCCCAACGGGGTCTGGACATTCGACGGCCTGTTGCGATATGGAGAGCAGCACAAACAGTGCCCTTACTTCACTGCACGTCGCATGGTAACGTCTCCCCCAAACGCACCGCCACGGCCGAGCCCATGTCGTTAACAAGCTGGAAGATGCAATTCTGTAACGTCATCATCTACTCCTATCATTACCTTCTCGACCCCAAGATCGCCGAAAGGGTGTCCAGAGAGCTGTCGAAAGATTGTATTGTGGTCTTTGACGAGGCTCACAACATCGACAATGTCTGCATCGAGTCTCTCAGCACGGACATTACGGAGGACTCTCTCCGAAAAGCCACAAGAGGCGCTCAGAATCTGGAACGGAGGATTGCGGAGATGAGGGAGACGGACCAAGAGCAGCTGCAGAACGAATACCAGAAGCTGGTTGAGGGCCTCCGCGGTGCTGATGAGGCACGGCAGGAAGACGCTTTCATGGCGAATCCAGGTAGGGGTCGTTCGGCTAGAGTCCACTTGTTGGGCAACGGTTAGCTAACACGCCCAAAGCACTGCCCGACGACTTGCTTCAGGAGGCGGTACCGGGCAATATCAGGAGAGCCGAGCACTTTGTATCGTTCTTGAAGAGATTCATCGAGTATCTCAAGGTGGGTTGGCTTCCCTATATCGAGAAGGTGACGAAGGTTCGCATGCTGATAAGCCGGCAGACCCGCATGAAGGTTAGACACACGATATCGGAGACGCCGCCGTCTTTCCTCGCTCATCTTAAGGAATACACCTTCATCGAGAAGAAGCCCCTAAGATTTTGCGCCGAGAGGTTGACGTCGCTTGTGCGGACTCTTGAGCTTACCAACATCGAGGATTACCAGCCCCTCCAAGAAGTCGCCACCTTCGCGACTCTTGTCGCAACATACGAGAAAGGCTTCCTCCTGATCCTTGAACCCTTCGAATCGGAGACGGCAGAAGTACCTAACCCAGTACTGCATTTCACATGCCTTGACGCCGCTATCGCGATCAAACCTGTCTTTGACAGGTTCAGCTCCGTCATCATCACGTCGGGAACCATGTCTCCGCTTGAAATGTACCCCAAGATGCTGGGCTTTTCGACTGTCGTGCAGGAATCATACAGTATGACTCTCGCAAGGAGATCTTTCTTGCCAATGATCGTCACCCGTGGGAGTGACCAGTCTTCCATCTCCACCAGTTTTCAGGTCAGAAACGAGCCTAGTGTCGTCCGGAACTACGGCACCCTCCTCACCGAGTTCGCCAAGATTACGCCCGACGGCATGGTCGTGTTCTTCCCGTCGTATCTGTACATGGAGTCCATCATTAGCATGTGGCAGGGGATGAACATTCTTGAAGAGGTCTGGAAGTACAAGCTCATTCTCGTCGAGACGCCGGACGCGCAGGAGACGTCGCTTGCGCTGGAAACCTATCGGACGGCCTGCTGCAATGGCCGCGGCGCCGTTCTGCTCTGCGTCGCTCGAGGCAAGGTCTCGGAGGGTATCGATTTCGACCACCAGTATGGCAGAACCGTGCTCTGCATAGGCGTGCCATTCCAGTACACCGAGTCTCGAATTCTCAAGGCAAGGCTCGAGTTTCTCCGCGAGACATACCGCATCCGCGAAAACGACTTCCTGTCTTTCGACGCCATGCGCCATGCAGCGCAGTGCTTGGGTCGTGTTCTGAGAGGCAAGGACGACTACGGTATTATGGTCCTCGCGGACCGCCGGTTCCAGAAGAAGCGCGGGCAGCTGCCCAAGTGGATCAACCAGGGCCTGCTCGATGCCGACACGAACGTAAGCACCGACATGGCCGTCAGCAGTGCGCGACGCTTCCTCAAGCAGATGGCGCAGCCGTTCCGGGCAAAGGATCAGGAGGGTGTGAGCACCTGGAGCTACGAAGACCTAATGAAGCACAAGGAAAAGATGGACTTGGAACGCATCCAGGAGCTGGAGGAGGCTGGTGCTGGTGGCGATGGGTACAGGGCCGACGGCGGAGACGAGTATGGCATGGACGACGATCTTGATGAGGACCTGATGGAGATTGACGACGGCTTCTGAGACCCCCCGCCCTCAGATGGTCCGTCGGACCAGCCCATTTGAAATTGACGGGTGACAAGGGAGAAGTCGGCGGCAGTCTTCGCCTACGGTCTAAGCATTTATATTAGGGCCCTTAACTGAAGGATAAGCGAACAAAACGGCTGACGCAGACCTCACCAAAATCTTCCACTTGAATGACTGCACGTGCAGCGACAATTTCGCTACCCATCTAAAACCTCCATGATCTAGGCGCCGCGAGATCTATCTATGGTACAGACGTAACCCGTTGTCGTGGCTGCTGGATGCTCACCCCAAACCAACACTCTTAGCCGCCTTCTGGGCCCTCATAGCAGGAATGGTGTTTCCCCTGCCTGGTTTCCTTCCGACCTCCATGCACAGCATGCGGATAAAATCCTGGCTCGTCCAGTAACAGGTGTGCGCGCTCAACATGTTGAGGTACTGAATCTCCAGAGGGCCACCGCCAAATCTTAGATAATAATCGATTTGTCCGTTATCGTTGAGTAGATACGCCTTTCTTTCCGCTATCTCTTCCCGTGTGAAGTCGTGGACCTCCAGTTCGAGCTGCGAGGGCAAGCGCACGAACGATGGTTTTGGCGCCGCGGCGGTGGCCGCTGTGGGTGGGGCGGGTGTTGTGCCCGGCACCAGGCTTTTCACCGCATTGCCAACGTACTTGAAGATGGAGTTGGCAGTTGATGGCACATGTGCTGTCCTCAGACTCTTGGCATACACTGGGTCTATGGTGCCGTTCAGTAGGTATGCGATTGGGTCCTCCTTCGCCAGCACATTGTATATGTTGTCCACGGCGATGCAGCCATACCGACCGGCCTCACCCGTCACTTCCGGTGCGTTGATATCGGCGGGATCCGCCCCAGGCTTCACCCTCCCGCGACGAGGCTGAAGCATACCCCTCTCGAGAAGTAGAAAAAATCCGGCGGGGCTCCCTACGAGAAACAGGTTAGTTGTGTCGAAATCGAAAAAGTCCGACTGGGGCATTCCGGTCGACAAATCCAGTCTTGGAACACGCGTGGGTTGCCGCGAGAGAATCTCGATAGCCATGGCGCTGCCGAGAGAGTGCCCGATCACATGGGTTCGCCCTCTCTCTGCAAACCCAGGATTGTTTCGGCACCAGAGTCGATATACCCGATTGGCTTCTGTGACCAAGGCCTTGATCATTTTCCCCTTATGGTGAGACAAGTAGAACGGGATATCGAACATGACATCTGATATCATACTTCGTACCGCGGGGATACTGCCGGGCTCGATGTCTTTGAGGCTGAAGCCGTCCGGCACGTGTGTTGCCTTGTCTTCCTCGGTCATCGGGCCACCGTCTTCAAACGACAGAGTGTGGCGCCAGTTGATCGGGAGTACCATGATGCCATTCTGGTCTTCCCTCAAGAACCCCTTAACTGCTGGGTTGACCAGTTCCAGGTTG
Organism: Colletotrichum somersetense; assembly: GCA_030867255.1. Classification (NCBI taxonomy): domain Eukaryota; kingdom Fungi; phylum Ascomycota; class Sordariomycetes; order Glomerellales; family Glomerellaceae; genus Colletotrichum; species Colletotrichum somersetense. The sequence goes on from MU843597.1 coordinate 60,611, forward strand.
ACCTCGCGGCGGAAGGCGTTGACGGCGTGAGTGAAGTGGAAGCTTTCGACCCGCTCAGCAAACTTCTGCCCGATGCCGTGGACGACGAGAACGAGGTCCGTGACCTGGCCACGCTCTTTCTGCGCCTGACAGGCCGCGCAGGCGTCTTGTCCAACAGCCTCGGGCGAGTCGCTAGCGGAAGACGCCGGCTGATTGGCAGCATCTCGGCTGGCCTTCTTGTCGTGGACCCGCTCCCAGGCTTGCCGGTCGAAACCACGCACGATCGGGATACCTACGGTCATGCCTTTCATGATCTTCGCGACAGGCCGTCTGCCGTAGTAAGCCGAAGGCTTCAGGCTGGGCTTCAAGAGGAAGGCTTTGGAGGCGTCCTTGTAGATAACATGGTAGGTCGCATAGCTCCGCTGCTGCTGGGCGGCTGTTCCGGCCTTTGGGTTCGGATCTATAGCGCCCTCGGCGGCAGCCTCTCCACGGAAGCAGCGTGCGGCACAGAACGGATCTGTTGATATGCGCGTTTCCGAAACTATTCGCTTGTCCCCGTCGCCGAGAAACTCCACGTCTTCCGGCCACAGCCGATGCGACACTTTCTCCTCACCAAGAGGGCCAACTTCAACAGCGCAACGCAGCTCGTCGTTCCAAGTTTCGGTATGGGGCTTGAGCTCTCGATAACCAGCCTCCAGCTGGTTGGCCACGGCCGGGGGTATGGGCAGCATCGTGTCTCTGCACGCCTGTCAGGACTCTCACGATACATTGCAGGGGGCGCACGACGAACCTATAAAACCAGGTGGCCCGGAGGACCACGGCGATATCGTTCACGGGGGACCAATAAATGGGTTTCATCTGCAAGGCGGGAATAGACACCAAGTGTAGGCGAGAGACACCAACGACGACATCGATCGCCTCCCTCCGGTAGCTTTCATCACTGACAAGCTTGGCTTGCGTGGTATTTGACCTTTTTCTTGGCGACTCTGATGAGGCGTTCGGCGGTTGCGCTTCCCGCCCTTCTGCGTCGTTCAGGTTGGAAGGCTCTAGAGGAGAGAACGAAGTCGCAAAGTTGTCCTGAGGTCTCTGCCGAATTCCGGCTCGAACGAATGGCTTCCCAGAGATTCCATCGTCTACCGGATGCTGTCGAAACGAGCTTCCGAGGCCCGGGGTTGAGGGCTGCGAGGCTTGCTCACTCGCCCGAGATTCAGACCTCGCCCTTGACTTGGCCTCATCCCCAGTGTTTCCGGCCTCCTTGGCGAGCCTCTGCAGCTCACTCGCCGCTTCTCGACGGGGACTGAAAGAGCCAACGATTCCCATTTGTCGTGACCGAGCCGAGTCCGCACGAGGCCGCGAGGATGAAGTGTTCCCAGGCTGGGACCGGGATTCAGCGGAGGAGGTTAACCGTCTCAGCTCCATCATCACGTCTTGCACGACACTCTCCTGGCCTAGCGAATGATGATACTTCCTGGCCAGCGCACAAAAGGTGTTCTGCAGTTCGGTGGACACATCTATGAACACGTCCGGGCAGCAGACGGAAATCGGAGTATCCGGGAGCATATCGGAAGCCTCGCCTGCCGAGGACGACGCCTGGATGGTGCCGCCGTGTTTATGGAGGTGCTTTACAGCCAAGTGGCGCACCAGAAGAGCCAGCCTGGCTGCGTTCACTTTCTCCGTGGCTGGGCTGGGTTTCCGATCCCGTACCAGCTGCTCGTGGGCTTGGATATTATCGTCAGATAGGAAACTCAGCCAAGCCTTTTCGAGAGCGTTGTTGTCGCCCAGCGAAAAGGGTCGGATCTGGCCACGTGCGGTTCGCGCGTCTGAGGCACCGGAAATGGTCCCTGGGGACAGAGGATCATCTATGGGTATGACCGAAGAGTAGAAGTACTGCGCGGTAACGGGAGGGATGCCGTCATAAGCGCCTGCGGACAAGGGTTGCGGCACGGGCGTAAGGCGACACTTCGGGCCGTACGTGTGGGTTTGCGGTGAAGAGGACATGTTGAGAAACTGGTCTTGCTCGCCAGCTTGCTGCTGAAGCTTCGATGGTCAAGATACGAGGTTCGATATACCGGTGATTGCGGGAGGCCGTCGGTATGGCCGGGATGTCGGGGTTCAGAGACGAGGAAGGATCTAGTGCCCTATTCGCAAAACGACATCAACGATTACGGGCGGCTGTAGGTGAGCCTTTGGAGTTTCGTGAGCTTTGGCATGGTTCAGGTTAGCAAGGCTAGAGGGTTTGTGTCGCCGGGGCGGGCAGCGGACGGAGATGCGTATCGTCGAGGAGGCAAACTTCGGCTGCGCAAGCAATGTCATATCAGCCTCGATCCGAGATGCAAACAGTGGGCAGTCAAGTTACCGGTAACAAAACTCGGGCCGGGTGGGATGTGGAAATGTTCCTTGAAGGCCGGCGACAGCCAATCCAATCCACTGAGCTTTTGAGTCGCGACGACCCGGAACAACACGTAGGTTTTTCGAGCTAGTTTCTGAGTGTGTGGCGAGAAAGTCGAGTCGGGGCCAAGAACGAAAGCCTGGCCGTTAGTTCAGGTACCGGAGACGATGGTGGGCAACCTCCTGGTGTATTCATCAATCGGGCGAGAAACATGAGGAACAAGCGAAGAGGAGCATGCAAGGAGGCGGCAGCCTTAGTAAGGCAGAAGAAAGGGCATGTGCTTCACCAGGAAGTTGTGTTTATGTCCAGGCGCTCAATGACGTACGTACCTCTTTGGCTCTCTCTGGGAGGATGGTCAGTGCTCCCGGCTTGCACGAGCCACACGAGCCACACGAGCTGGCCGAAGCGTCCTGGCCCCCGCAGTAGGGGGGGTTCTCCACCGCCTCAACGTCTGTGCGACGGATGCTCTGCTGCATCAGTTACATAGTAACTACCTACCTCCCTACTTACACAGTAGGTACCTACCTTGGCTTCATAGTCGATCAGTTTGGGGAATTCTGGGGGTGGCGTCACGATGGGCTGTGGATGCTTCCACCCAGAGCGGTCCATCCCCCCCCCTCTCTTTTTCTTTCTATTATAGTTTCGTTCACTCCAAACACTCCAGGACGAGCTTGACTCTTGTACAAGAAGATGGAAATGATACAAGAGGGGGCCGCCGCACCCCCTATCGGCCTCACTTGGCTTCTTGCAGCTTGCAGGCTTTCAGCAAGCGGGAAAGGTGAGGCAGCGAGGGAGATACGCCCAGCATTGACATTTTTGCCGCCAACCAGTTTCTCGTTTGGATCGAAGAACGGTTTCTGACGCGAGTCGTACAAGGCCTGCCAGTGGGTGTACAACTATGCTGGTGGGAACAAGAAGAAACTTGGACATGGGCGGGCACGCAAGCCAGTGAAGACTAAAGTGTCAAGTAAAGAAGTGAGGGGCCATCGGAGAATATCAGAAGCCGAGAGCCATAGGACTGGATCCCCCGCCCCCCTGCACGGCCTTCCTTGCTTCCCTACCATGAGGACGATCGTTTGACGACCGAAACAGCGTCCGGCGGACGCTCCAGGAGAACTCGCGTGCCGTCTTGCCTCGTCTCAGCCCCATTTCGTTCTTCAGGCCGCTCATTCTCAGTGCGTCGTCACAGGCTCGTCACAGGCATGGGGGTTGGCATTTCGTGCAATCACGCATGGAATCCGGGGCTCCGGGGATTGTGATGAGATAACTGAAGGCAACGACGCCGTGGGACGTCAAGCTAACAATAAGGAGTTTGGATGGGAGCAGCATCAGGAATGAGTCTCCCAGCCGAGGGGGACAGTGGACGTGAAAGTGTATCGGCCACCCAACACTCACACCCATGCAGCAGCAGTTGATCAAGGCTTGTCTCGCCCTACCCTGATAGCGTCGGATGGGCAAAGGGCGACGATTGCTTAGACTGCTTGGTGGATGGCGAAACACTACCCCACACAGACGCAAGATGTCGATAGCTGTCATCCGTACTGAAACTGAACCAGTCGTTGACCGTTGTGTCACACAGAGAGCGTCGACGATGGCGGGTTGCGATGAGGAGGAAGCAGACAAAAACGCAAGGAGCAGATGCAGAAGCGGATACCTACTGAGTCTCTTACTGCCGCTCGGCATGTTTCAAGAAGGACAGACAGGCAAGGATGGCGTGAACTGGAAGGGTGCCGTCAGGTCAGGACACGCACCTCGCAACCCCGCTTGGGCCGTGCACGCCATCCCCTCATCCCACCCACCTGGCATGCATGGCAGAGCGGAGCGGAGCCCCGGATTGGCCACCGTCCTGGAACTCTCTCTTCAACAGATGGACATTTTTTTAATGCGAATGATGGAGACTGCGTGACACGAGGTGTCGTGCCTTCTTACATAGCTAGGGTCCTCACGACATGCATGGGCGCTTTGAATGTGCAGGAAGGGGTGCGAACTGATTGAGCGTGTTTGCTGCAAAGGGAGTGAGTGATTCAACGGCTTGGAACATACGTGGTATGGTCACTTACTTAGGTAGTATAGTAGACTTGGTAGGTGCCTATTTTCATACGCTCCATGGGGGAGGGGAAAGGCAATCGAGTGATGCGTTCCCATTGAGGTCGTCGATTGCATGCTCTTACCGTGTGTGTGTAGGTAATACAAGTACATACCTAGTACGGATAGATAGGTGCGCAATTCTTAAGGTACGTGTGCACCTACCTACCTACCTACCTACCTACCTACCTAGTAGGTATTCGTAGCGTATCGATAGCGTCGTAGTGGTGGTGCATAGCGGGTGCTGTGGCACCCAATGCGAATGGCGCTACAATCACTGAATGCAGCACCGGCGCGCTAGCGCCGACGCCCCGTAACTATCCACTTGGAATGTGACGCTGCACTGCACTTTGTCCTACCACCCCCGTCTTCCCACGCCCGTCTACTGGGTCCTTCCAAGGCCAGCAGGGCCTCCCCCGGGGGTCTTCCTGTCTTGGGCAGTCCAATTGTGCTTTTGGTCCACTCACTGTGGTGTCGTTATCTTGACTGATGTCGCAACACCCGGCGATCCCACTGGTCCTAGGGGATCTGGGGTATGTACAATGTATACATCGTAAACTAAGGTAGGTAGTTAGTTCACTCGGGAGGAGCTGGGGCGGCGGGAGCACACCAACTAATACTCTGCCAAGCCGTACGAATACCTATGAGGAGGAGGGTCAACAGTCTCGTTCCACTGTCCACGCAGCATCAAGCAATGTGATGAAGGTTTGTCGACAGCACCGACACGATCCGTTCCATCGCTGTTTAAACCAGATAGATGTGTGCTGTCCAGGGTGATACTAGACGCATATCTGCCCTACCTACCTACCTAGGCGGCACTGTACGGCCGCCAATGCTGCTGCTATTACTGCTACTCCACCAAACCTTGTGCCCTTCCTTTGTCTTTCTCATGTACGTGTACAGCCATCCCATCCCGGCTCATTTCTTCTCCTTTCCATCTTCACAGGAACCTCTCCCTCACTGTTGGTTGTTACCTACTGCTCTCCCCGGAAACGTCGTCATCGGGTGTTCCAATTTCTCGCGTGTCCAGCCATCTCGGTCTACCTACTTACGGTAACGAGTACCAGGGCATCAGCTTGGCTCACTCCTCGGAAACTCATGGAGCCTTTGTGTGGTACTTACCTACCTACCTACTGCAGGTAGTTATCACTGTCCCCGTCGTTGCAAGAGACCCACCCACTCCGGCTAAGGTGCTGCCGCTTATCACGAACCGGCGCTACTGCTTCTTTGCCGCTGGCACTGGCATCACTGTTGGTTGCGTTTGGGGTGCATGCGCGATAAGGATCGACCACCACCACTACCAAGTCGACCCAAACCATCCAGCCTAGCCTGGTTGGCTCGAGTGCGTTTCCTCCCCCCCCTCCCCCGGTGTGCTGTGCTGTGCGGTGCCGTGCGGTGCCGTGTCACACCCCAACCCATCTGCGGTGACAGACGCCCTACCCCCCCTTCCTTTTCTCTTCCAACAACTCAACTCTCGGGAAGACGAGCTGGACGCCACGTCCTCTCTGCAACTGCTCGCTTCTATCGTCTCGTCCCAGCCCTCTGTAGTTTCCAGTTTCATTCCTGACAACGAATCTTTCGGGGTTCTAGGTAAAGATCCCCTGGCAAAGAAGCAGCACAAGCCGCCGCCGCGCCCCCCCCCGCCCGCCTGTCTGTCTGTCTGTCTGTACGCCTGAACTCAGTCAGTGGCTTTGGCTGCATCACCTGTCCCAGTCTAACGATCAGTCGTGGGTAAACAGCACCCAGCAGTCCATCGTCCTTCACAGCCCGCCGAGGACGCGAAAGCTGCTGCTCGAAATGGCGACAATTGCCCTTCCGAGGCCGATTCCCCCGCATCGTCCAACATCGACGGTGAGCGCTGTTCCCTCTATATCGCTCGAGTCCATCGGCACCGCCCAAGTCCCTGTCCCCAACAAGCACCTCCCCGTCTGTCCGCCAGGGCCCGTTCCTGCAGAGGAGCCCAACACTCCGCCGCCGTCTCCTCCCCACGACGATGAACCGGCTCAGCAGTCTTCGCTGCTGTATCCGCCCTCAAAGTTCTCCAGGTTCGAATCCGGACCCGTCGCCGTTTACACAATCCGCCCCGCCGATGTTGCCGCTGCCCTGGATTACATCTCCCGCCAGCCCTTGCCGGACCCAAATCAAGTCTTCCCCTGGTTCCACGGGCTCCACCCCCATAACCACATCCAGCAAGCCTTCTTCATCGCCCGTCACCGTTCTCTCCGCAAGACGCCCACCTGCGTTCGAGGGGTCACGCTCGTCAAGGCCGACGGCGATCTGAGTGTTGCCCGTCTCAAGGGTGCCATCGCCCCGCAGGAGTTCGTTCAGCTGACCGCCGCCCCCGAGTTCCTCGATGTTGACCCCCGTGATGGCTTTTGTGTCAGGAACTTCCAGATCCAGGCTGCCAAGGCTGCCATGATCTCGGATATCGTCGTCTACGGGGAGGACGACGAGGCTGTTCGCAAACTCGGTGTCGACATTGCCATGGCCCAGCTTCGCTGGCGGCAACGGCACGAGACTCAAGGCCACACCATCCCGGAATATAACACCTTCCTATGCGTGGCCCCGTTCGAGCATTTCGAAAAAGACCACAACGAGATTGTGGCCGTTGACGCTCAAGGCCGACTTACTGGCAACGTCCTCGACTTTTTCCACCAGGAGCGCAAGGAAATGTGCAACATGACCAAGGCCTCGGAAATATCCCACAATGTCTGGTTGGGCCCGACACCGGACCCCGCATCGGGCGAGGAAGACCAGTTCGACGTTCTCATTGAATGCAGCGACGTTGGCCGGCTGAACCCATCTGCGCTGCGCACTTTGGCATTGTCGAGAATTGAACCTGCTCAGCGGCCATATATCGACTTCCCCTCATCCGGGAGCATCCTGCCACCAACATGGTCACAGGCCGAGGCCGATGGTATCCTGGAAACTTGCAAGTGGATTTACCACTTGGCCCACGGCACGCTTCCCGTGACGAGCGGGCCCGGCATCGATGTGGATGGCGACACCGACATGGACGAGCAGGGCGGGTCATCCCCTGTAAACCTACGACCAAGGAAGATTCTCATTCACTGCGCTGATGGATACACGGAGTCCACCATGCTCGGAATCGCCTATTTCAGCTACAGCACTGGGCAGGGCATCGCCGATGCCTGGCTGCACTTGCACACCAGCAAGAAGCGCAACTTTTTTGCCTACCCTACCGATGTAGCTCTTCTCACGTGTATCGAAGCCCGCTTGCTCCACGAGTCGCCCATTCACTCTGGAAAGGGCCTTCGTGAAGTCACGGCTTTGATCAAGGAGCCGTCGTGGCTGCCCGGCTTGGACGGCTCCTTGCCCAGTCGAGTTCTTGATTACATGTACCTCGGCAATCTTGGCCATGCAAATAACCCCGACCTCCTGCGGGCTCTGGGAATTCGTCAGATTCTCAGTGTCGGTGAGACCTCGATGTGGAGAGAGGGCGACTTGGATGAATGGGGCCCAGAAAACGTCTGCGTTGTCCAAGGCGTACAGGATAATGGCATCGACCCCCTGACGGACGAGTTTGAGCGATGCCTCGACTTCATCGGTAAGCCTCCCTACCCGCGGCGCGCGTTGAACACGTTGGACAATGCAGAAATGGTGCTGACCGCCTCCACCACTAGATCGTGGCCGACGAAATGGCACAGCCACGCTGGTGCACTGCCGAGTCGGTGTATCGCGGAGTGCAACCATATGTATTGCCGAAGTGATGCGGTCGCAGGGCCTGTCGTTCCCTAGGGCGTACTGTTTCGTCCGAGCCCGCAGGCTCAACGTCATCATCCAACCTCACCTGCGCTTCGCCTATGAGCTTCTCAAGTGGGAAGAGCTCAACCAGGTGAAGGAGAATGGCCCGTCGGGTATCAAGCGTGAGCTTGAATGGGGCGAGATCGCTCGCGAGATCGCGCTCATGAATCGTCCGTACGCCAGATGATGGCAGCAGACGAACCCTCGGCGACTGAATATAGGATCGCGTGTTTCACGCTGGGTCCACTTCGATCAATCTTCTTATTTCCAATTTTCAAAATCGCCATCTACCTGGCCACGTTGATCGTGGGATGCTTCCTATTGTCACATGTGGCATCTGCGATGCATCATCACCATTGTTGGCAAATGGGCTAGGGACAGGAACACCAGCGTCCTGGCGGAGGACCGCTTCTACTTATTTTGTCTGTAGGAGCAGCAAATCTCACACACAAAGCATGGTCTTCACGGAACTTATGATTTGACGGAATGGCGCTTTCGACCCATCGGGCTCTTTATTGACTGGACTTTGGGGTCTCTTGGGAAAAGAGATCGACTGACTGACTGACTGGGAAGGCGCATGGTTTTTATTACGCTTGGTTGGGCCTTACTTGTTCTTGGGAAGCTCGGAGAAGCTCTCGCCTTGCCATATCGCACAATCGTTCAAAAGGAGGGGGGGAGGGGGGGGTTAAAAGGGCTCGGCCACACATGGCTGTTGGCAATGACTAACGACGATACCAATGCTTTTGGTGGCGAGGGAGGAAGAAGAGCCCTTAGGAGAGAGGCGATGCCTGAATACCGGATAAAGGTTTCTGATAATACATGCACGGTGGCCGTAAAGCATCCCGCTTGTTCATCATCTTTTGTGATAATCAACCCCCCTCTGTGACCTCTCTCCCAGCCTGGTGGGACCTGTCAATTGGCCCTCTACATGTCAAATAGTTGGTAGGTCCAATCGCCGATTTCCACACACAACAGACGCGCTTTCATGGAGGGAGTTTGTGTTTATTGGTCAATTATTAGCAGTTTAGTCCTGATAGGTGTGTAGAGCTTCACATTACGCAGGTCAAGAATGCAAGGTGCTGTAGAACCCCTCCCCATGAGCCAATCAAACCCTCCCATAATTAATCGGAGGGCGAAACAGAAAAGAAGAAGGAAAAGAGTGACCAAACGCCTCCTGATGCAGAGCTGTTCCTCTCTCCACGACACGATTTCAGCAATAATGACTGTACCGCGCCATGTCCACCAACGACATCCCTACTCCAGCGGGCAAGCAACACTCTTACGTTCCGTATGATGACGCGTCCAGCTTGTCGTCACCATCAACCACACTGTCACAGGAACTAGTTAGCGGCCAGGGTAACGCGACCGAGGAGAGGCGGACGACTCACGAAAACTGCTTCACCAGATAACCCTCCCCGCCGTGTTCCATGTCGATGTTGTAAACGTAGAAGCCGCCGTCGCTGGTGACAACCATTACCTGAGGGCTGCTGCTGCTCATGGCCACAACGCTTCGCAACGGACCGCTAGGCACTTGCAACCCGCTTGCGTTGTTACCGCCTCGCACCGGTCCCGTCGGCGAGTTAGACGACTTTGGGATCTTGATGTAGGCAAAGTCCCGTAGGGGTTCCCACATCTCGGTCACGGTCTGTGGCAAGTACGAACCAACGACACCGGCCACGCTGCGACCCATTATCTGCGACGAGCGCCGGAAGATGCTGCTAAACGAACCGCTTTGGCGCCTGTTGGCCTGCTGCAGGTTGCTGCCGCCGCCGCCGCCACCGCCGCCGTTTCCTGGCCCGGTGGGCTCTGCCAGATCGCTTCTTGGAGACCCCGCTGCACTGCCTACAGGTGACTCGTTGGCACTGTCGTAACTGCGCGACCTAGACCAGCGATCCTGGCGAGGCGATGCCGGCGGCTCGGCGGCGCCGGCGGCGGCTGCGGCCGAGTGGTTCCCTGGCGGAGGAGCTCCGAGGCGGAAGATATGGACCGTGTCGGAGGTCGAGGAGACGCAGAGAAGCGTAGAGCTGAGGTTGAAGGACATGCTGTAGATGGTGGAGGGGTAAGTTCCCCGGCGGAACTGGTACAGCTTCTGGCCCCCGGGGACCGAGAAGACGCGGATGATGGTGCCGGTCTCACTCGCCGTCGCCAGAAGCGTCCCTTCGCTGTTGAGGCAGATGCAACAGAGGGGCGAGCGGTGCGCCTCGATGACGTTCACGGCCTTTAAGGTAAGTGTGTCAAAAACCAGAACCTCCCCCGACGTGGGCGCAACGTATGTTGACAGGGGAGGCGCATGAGCTGGTCTTTTGTCGCCCGAGTCCTCACGAGGTTTCGGTAAGGGGTATGCGATGTAGCAGTTCTCCGAAGAGGGCGAGAGAGCGCAGATGGCACTCGGATTCGGAGATGTGGGGATCGTGTAGAGAAGGCTCATGTTGGAGATGTCGTATAGGTAGATCTCGGACTCGAGGACGACAGCGAGGCGTTTGCGATTCAAACGCACGGCAAGCACGGCGGACGGAAAGGTGAGCTCGCAGATGACCGAAGACCGCTGGCCAACGTCAGTATCAGCTCGAATCCCTCTTACACGGGTCGGGTGCCACGGCGAGGGAAGCGCCCACCTTTGTGTTTTGTATTATCAGGTGTCGCGGCGAGAGAATCAAGGCAACAAGAGAGGTCGAGAACAGCATCTCGATGATGGCGATGTTTCCATCGTCACTACTGAAGATTTTGGAGAAGGGGTCGGTATGGTAGATTCGGAAGCCTTTGGATGTGCCTGTTGGGGGCGTACAGCGAGCCGGCCCGTTAGTCCAGAACTGCAACCCGACGTAGCGGAAGACAAGCATGCGCACGGAGGGAATACATACCAACGGCCAGACAGCTATGGTCTTGGTTGAAGGTGATGAAGTTAAGAGCGGTGTTCGCCATGGTGCGCTGCTCGGAGTGCGGCCTTGGCTGCGTGTAATGTGCTCTGTCGGGTTTTCGAACAGCAGATTCTGTGTCGCCCGGGCGGCGCCGGTTTTGAAGAAGAACCAGACGAGCAATTACCAATGTGGTGATTTTAGGTGGGTTTCGCAGACTGGGATACCCGCAACGCTTAGTCGTCGCAATGGGGTCTCAACGGGTTGTTTGCAGACAGTGGGATATCAGGGCCCAGTGCAACGAGCGGTCGAGGTTTCAGTGGTACAGTCAACAGACGGGAGACGGGAGACGGGAGGCGATGGCGTGTACGAGGTACGGCGGTGGGGTTCGGATCAAATATCAACACAGTCGTGATATGATCAACTGCTTGGTTCGGGGAGGATCGCTGAGGGTGGTCGGCACGCAACGAATTTTGGATGCCAGCGAGTCCGGCAGAGGCCTCGAGCTGGCGTATCGGCCTGGTGAAGAGCACCGGTCAGAGTGTGGTTGAAGTTGTGGAGCAGGGCGGCGCAGCCCGGCGAGGAGCGGAAGGTGAGGAGCGATCGTGGTAGCGGTAGTGGTTGCAGTGCGGGCGAAGGTGAGGCCGGGTCAAGCAAGGTCAAGGTTGGTGTAGCTCTCTCAGCGAAGCAGCGGATGTGAATGGAGGAGACATGGACCTGGGCGGCCCCCTACTCCAATCCAGTGGGGGCGGCGGGGAAGCTATGTAAGCCCGCGGTCCCAGCGTCACCTACCTACAGCAGAGTGTCTGTTTGTCTTGAGGTTAGGTAGGTGCTTGGGGCGCCTGCGTGCGGCAGAAGTGGTACGTGTGGCTGGTACGCCGGGCAGAAGCCACCACAAGCGACTGCGGAAGGTCACCTTCCCTGCCTTATCGATAAGACAGCAAAGACGGCGCTGGCTGCCCTTGAGCCAGTAATAAGACACAGCTACAACATGGAGAGCTTAGCCCTGGATGAGATAGTGAATGCCCTTGAGCCTCAGGAAAATGCTTGATTCACACACGTTGTGAGAGATCTGACTCGACTAAACTTCCAGAGGCTATTTCTTGCATCAAGGCAGTAGGCGCCGCAAGGCAATTCTTGTCTAAGCTCTTGCAACGGAGGCTTGGAGCTTGAGACCCCATAATGACTTGTGCGTGTTTCCCCCATCGGGGTTTTTCCCTATCTGGAAATTGTCCTCGACACCGGAAAAATTGGCAGCGCCCCTCTGTCAGGACTTGAGCTGTCGCATCCCACGCACTCCCATCGCTTCTTAGGTACAAACCTGCGCTGGAAGCGACATGAGTCCCAACCCGCCCAGTATGGCGCCTTCGGCCCAAAAGGCACGTGGCACACAAGCTTTGGACGACCTCATTATGGCTGTGAGTTGGATCTCGACGCCCCTCACCCAACAACTATCGCGTTCCGTAGTGAGGGTTGTCGCATGACACAATGCTCACCCACCCCCCTGCAACTAGACAAACAGCAGTTCGATAGTCTCAAAACGGAGTGTGGTATGTTCTGCTTCCACCTACCTGGCTCGCCGAGAAGAGAGTGCTCATCGTACCAAGGAACGTCTCTACTATCCCGATGAGCCGCACTACTTCCGTTTCTTTGTCAAGAAGTTCCAGCGAAGGGCTCCCCTCATCAACAGAGGCTATCACTTGCGCCTCAAGGTCATCGATACTCTCGTGCGCCGCTTTCTACAGAAACCCTCGCTCCGTAAAAAGGTCGTCGTCAACCTTGGCTGTGGGAGGTAAGGTCTCATACTCTGAACTGCCCCCGTACATCCGTTGCAGTGCTGAATCTGTGTCATCAGCGATGTCCTGCCCTGGCAGTGCGAGGTTCGCTATCCTGAATCATGCCGGGACGTCACCTTTGTCGACGTCGACTATCCGGATCTCATCCAGAAGAAGCGTCAGATCGTCCTCGAAACCCCTGAGTTGCAGGGCCTCCTGGGGTCCTGGGAGGTCAGCCAGGACTCCCCTGTTGTCCTCAAGAGCCAAAGATACTGTCAGGTAGGCTGTGATCTTCGGCAGCTGGCAATTCTGCAGAGGTCCCTGGATGCCCTGTTCGACATCCCCAACACGGAGTTTCTCTTCGTGGCCGAAGTGTCCATCACCTACATGGATACCGAAGGTGCCGATGGAGTGATCAGCTGGGCGAGCGCCTTCAGACATGGTAAAGTGCTACACGTGGCCCTTCTTGTGGAGACGATGTTCTGACTGGGTACGTAGCTGAGTTCTGTCTGCTGGAGCAAATCCTGCCGGATGGGCCTGATCATCCCTTCGCTCACACAATGCTCAAGCATTTCGATAAGCTCAATACACGGCTGAAATCGGTCCATCGTTACCCCACCGTTGCTAGCCAGAAGAAGCGTTTCGAGTCTCTCGGTTGGCCGTCGACCGAGAGCTGGACACTCTGGGAGACTTGGTCTGATGACCTGTTCATGACCGCTGCTGAGAGGAGAGCTCTCGACACCGTCGAGGCCTTCGACGAGTGGGAGGAGTTTGCACTCTTCGCCAGTCATTATTTTGTCATGCTCGCCTCCACTCCTCGCCCCGAAGTCGACGGGCACGTCTCCAGGCATCTAGCGGAACTCGACGTCAATTCGTACCAATCCCCCATGAGCACAACTATGTACGAGGCTGGCAGAGGACACCGACGATTTGGCGCTGCCATGCTCGTCGAGAACCCAGACGGGCAGGCGCTCATCTCGCACAACTTCGGACAAGGCCCCAACGGCCGACTCAGCTCCGAAGACTTGTATCGGATTTCTAGCCATCCCATTGTGTCTAGCTCGCCCCGAAAGGGACCGTCGGGGCGGGTCTGTCACACCCTCACAGACCTGGGCAGTGCCGGCACTCTTTTGGTAGGCGGTCGTGCATCACCATCGACCGCCTTCAAAGACTGCTGGCTTTTCAAAAATGTGTTCAATACTTGGGAGCGAGTAGAGGACCTCCCGTTCCCCCTTTTCAGGCACTCTGTCACTCGATTGGGTTCGTCAGCTCTGGCCCTGCTGGCCGGTGGAAAGACGAATCACTTCCGAACGTCGGCCGAATACCTCCTCTTCGACCCCACAAGGGGCTGGTCAAAGTGCAGGACACGATCTGCGCCGCCTTCCCTGTACGGTGCCACCTTTGTCTGCACAGGCAGTAACGGGCCTCGTTATTTCGATGGTCTTCTTATCGGAGGTAATCTTGATGACGGCACAATCAACCAGAACATCTACACATGGAATCTGGATCTGTCCGAAACCGAGGTAGGATTGCCCCAATTGCTGGATGGCTTCAAGCGCTTACAATCATAAACAGCCCTCTCTCGCATTTGTGCAACAGACGCATCAAGATGAGCGGGTTCCCAGCATTCTTTCGAGATTTGGATCCATCGCTATACAGTCGAAAGACGGATACGTCATTCTCCTGGGCGGCGTGATCAAAGACGTGCAGCTGCCATCGGCAGACGACATCCTTGTTCTCAGGATAGCGGGAGGTCATATCGACGTGGTTGCCAGGCTCGACGGCACAGACCGCTCCGGCGTAGTACGTCCCTTTATTGTTGGGTCCTCTGTCGTGCCCTACGGAGAGGGTAACTTCGCCATCGTCGGCGGTGGCGCGACGTGCTTCTCGATGGGAACGTACTGGGCGGTGGGAAGTCACGGCTTCCACTTCGATGCCAGCCGGCTTCCGCCCCAAAGCGACACACTGCTTCCGTTGCCACAGCCCGAGCCAACAAAGTATCTAGCAACGGTGGAGATCACGGCCGTCAACAAAGAGAATGCCGCCGAGTCATCTACCCCAGTCAAGAGGCAGGCCGTCCCTCGTGTTAAAGTCGAGACCGCGGAGCGTTTCCAAAAGATACTCGAGGCAGGCAAACCTGTCGTCATCGAGGGGTCGGACATCGGTCCTTGCAAGTCCGCTTGGTCGGCTGAATATCTTATCAACAGCGTTGGCCCCGATCGTAAGGTCTGCAATCCACAAGAAGCGCCATGAGCAGAGGGGGTTTTGGTTTTGTCCTCATGAGCCAAACTGACGAACCGCATCAGGTCTCTGTACACGAATCCACCACCGAGAAGATGGACTTTAACGCCAAGAACTTCCGCTACGTTGCCAAGGGCTTTGGGGAGTTCATCAGACAAGTTCGGGACGGGAAGCGGTTGTACCTGAGGGCACTGTCCAGGGACGAGCCGTCCAGCCTCCCCACCCAGCTCGCTGATGATTACCCGTCGTTGGCGAAGGATTTTGCCTTGCCACCTCAGCTTGGTTTCGTAGATAAAAACTCATTCAGCTCTGTGTTGCGCATCTCCGGGCCGGTGAACATGTGGTTGCACTACGACGTAAGTTGGATCCGAGACGGGCTGTGATGAACACAGATACGGCGCCCTAGGCTTCTAACATCAACACCGTACCTAGGTCATGGCGAATGTGTACGTCCAAGTCGGCGGCTCCAAGCGTCTCATTCTTTTCCCCCCTTCAGACGTATCCAACTTGTCTTTCGCACCGGGCGCTTCCAGCTCCAGTGTCGATGTCTTCTCGTCACTCGACGCGGGCTCCCTGAGAGGCGTCCATCCGCACGAGGCCGCTGTCGGGCCTGGTGACATTCTTTTCATCCCGCCACTCTGGCTCCACACCGCCACCCCAACGTCCGACATGAGCGTCGCCATCAACGTCTTCTTCCGCAATCTGGAAAGAGGTTACTCGGCAGGAAGGGACGTCTACGGGAACCGCGACCTAGCCGCTTACGAGAAGGGGCGCCAGGACATCGCCCGCGTCGGGACCAGCTTCAGTAATCTACCCCCGGATGCTCGAGAGTTCTACGTGCGGCGCTTAGCGGATGAACTGCTACAGTCCATAACGAATCTATAGAGCAATAAAGACTATCGAGCGAAGCCACGGAGACCATACCGGGTCTGCGTACATTTGAGCGCATCTTACGGCAACCGCCTGAGGCGCCGACCTATCCACCTGAAGAAACCCTTGACATCATTGCCTAGGCCCTCGTGGTTTTCTCTCGCCCTTTCAAGCCCACCTCGCCTCATGCCCCCAGGGAGACAAAGCCACAGGAGAAGGATGAACACCAGTATGGCCAAGATGATGGGTTGCAACACCTGGACGCCTTTTTGCTGTGCAATGGCCCCGATGGCGAACGGGAAAATGGCAGCACCGCCGCCTCCAAAAGCGGCGGCAAAGCCGATCGCGCTGACGTGGTAGTCGTTGGGTAGCAGTTTGGTCGCGGCGACGATCGCAGCAGGGAACAGGGGCCCAAGAAAGAAACCGAGAAAAGTGACAAATATGACGGATGCGACGAAGTTGGGAATCAGCCAGTAGAATAGCTCGAGCGCGATGGAGATGAGCAGGTAGATAGCGATGGCGCGCTTCTCTCCTATCCGCCCCGTTATGAATCCCAGCAAAACCCGGCCTATGGTGAGCCCTAGCCTGGAGCGATAGGTGTTAACACAGAGGGTGGCTAGCACTCGGCTCCCGGAGGAGAGAACGGGATTCTTACCAAAACAAGACCACTGTGACGCCGGCCAGGAAAGGCTCGGCATTCCTAGCGCGCAGCATGAAGGTGACAATCCAACCGCCCAGGCTGACCTCGGCCCCGACATAACCCAGCAGGAATAGGGCCAGAAGCCAGGTGATGGGCTCCCTCAGCACCGTCCTTGTGGTCGTCCTCTTCTCCCCAGTCGACGACCGGTGAGTCTCCCTGTGGACTCTGCCGGTGGCCTTCCAGAAAGCGGTAGTGGCAACCAAGAAGTCAATCACCGTCACACCGATCATGACGTAGTAAAAGGTGTACCACGACAGCTTCTGGCCCCTGGCCACCATAGCCGAGGCGACGAGCGGGCCGATGGTAGCGCCCAGACCGTAAGCGCCGTGCAGGATCCCGAGCAGCTCGTTGGCGTTCTGCATGTTTCCAATCCAGGCGTTCCAGGCGCTGTCCTCGAGACCGTTGCCGAAACCGGCAAACAACAGGACTACAGGGAGGGCCGGGTACGGAGGGTGCAGCGCAAGGGGAACATAGCCCACCATACGACTGACGGGCCCCAGCACGGCGACGCCTCGCTGGCCGAACTTGTGGTGGATGAGGTTGTTAGAAAGGGCCGCCATCAGATAGCCGATAAACGGCGACAGAAAGAGTAGGGCCACGACGGTGTATGTGATGCTGTAGTAAGCCTCAATCTAGACGAATGACATTAGCCATGCGAAGTTCCTCGAGCCAGCTCTCAGCCTCGCAGACTCACATATGGGATGAGGGCCTATACAGGAGTTGTTAGTCGCCGGTCGCAGGTCTCCGAAAGACGGAGCGAACTTACACCGATGGCGGCATCATTCATGCCCATGATGATGAAGCTCCAAAGAGTCACAAAGAACCGATACGAGTTGATACGAGTTCCGTTCCATCTCTCCAGTCTCTCCTCGCGAGGCGTGGACGGGTTATCATCCTCGACCACGCCTAGGACAGGCGCCTCAACGGCTTTGTCGGTCATGACGCAATAGAGGTCAGGAGAGACGAGACTCGAGCGCTAAGTTCCGCTTGGCGGGTGTTTTTGCTGTTGTCTCGGCAAAGAGAAAGGGAAAAGAAGATGAACGCAGGGCAGGATTCGTGTTATCCACGAGACTTGCCAATACTGGCGGGACTGGTACGGCACGAAGCGTCTCGTTGCCAAGATGAACGCGGGGGGATGAATGTCGCTGCCGCACCGTCAAGACGATGGTTCACCGACAGCGGTCGCTGGGCTGAGGGGCAACAAGTTACCTACCCAATGGCGTCGGGACACCGTAGTGGGCCGCTCGTGTTCTTATGAAGCGGCATGCAGCCGATGATTAGCCAGGCCGGTACGGGCGACCGGTCGATATCGCGAATGAGAAGGAAGGCTCCCGTCCGGCGGGTGGCGTTACGGGCGGGTCAATGATACCCAGGTAAATGAGGGATAGATAGCGGGTGGTCGAGACTAGTGTATGTCCGGAGTCGGTACACCCCGCTATGGGGCCGGGTATCGGTAACCGGCACTGCTTTCCTCCGGCATGCTCGGCTTCGCCAGCGCTGACTGGCTTTGATGTTCGCCCGCCGAGGTATCCTTGTTAGGCGAGAGGAGGCGGCTCATCTCCAACGCCAAAGGGTGTTAGCGAAGCTTCGTCTCACACTGGGAGATTGACTCTCTCTCTCTCCGGTGAGTCTCGGAGTGCCTCGTGGAAAGCCTGCTGATGTCGCACCAACAGGAAGCTTCGTGAACCAGGCCAATGAGGGGCCATGTTACAGGGTCATGCTCCCTACATAGGTACTCGTAGGTACACGCGCAAAACAGGAAGCTGGGAGGGAGGGGGCGGAGCAGGAGCCACGCTTTGGCGGTCGTCTAGCCCCGCACACACACACACACACACACACACACATCGCTCTGCCACGTCCGACTGACTCGACTCGACACTCTTTCTCTCAAGCAGCGCCAGCCCCTCCACAGCCAGCCAAAGGCGTGGAGAGTAAGACGAATGCCGAAACATCCTATGGGTCGATATGGATGAGGCTCAACCCGCGATCCCGCAATCCTGCATCTCGAAGCTTGCCCAGGCGACCGTGGTCGATTTCCCTCCTTATCAAGGCCAGTTTCCCATATCCTCACTGCCACCCACACAAGCGATCGATATGTACTTCCAGCACGTTCTAAGATGTACGACGTGCCGTGCTATATCCATTAAATGCTGTGTGGGTGGCTCCAACTCCGTCTTCGCTGCTACGCCCCAAGTTCCTGCACCTAGCAGTCCATCATCATGCGTGACATCATTGCCTACCACACCTCGTGATAGGGAACGCGATTTTTGTCAAGAGATCCCAAGGGGAATGGGTGTCAACCCCGCCCGATTCTTTCGAGAACAAATCCCGAGGGCTTTCAACTTCCAACCAGTCCAGGCAGGGGCCGCGTATTTTCGTCACAAACAGCAAAAAATAACAAATTACTCTCTCCCAAGCCGTCCCGCGTCCCGTGCCAGCCCCGGTGGGTGCAGGCAATAGCCGGCTGCGTACACTTTCCGTTTCGGTAACCTCGCGCTGCGTCTGCACCTGTGGCCCTTCTCTTTCCGCGACTCTTTGACCCGACCGTTGGCACCGAGCTTACACGAGCTGAAGCAGTCGCGAAATTGAGTCAGAGAACTTCGTCTTTCGCATCCTTTCGATAGCTTTTCGTTCATTGTTGACGGCATAGCAAGCAAGCCTTGGAAAGAGAGAGAGATAGAGATAGAGCCTTGACCTCCGCAGCCTTCCATCTGCGGTCGTCCTCCTCCCCATTCCGCCTACGACTCCGCTTGGCCACACCAGGAAACATTTTCTTTACTGCCAATTTGCATACAAAGGGTCCTCATCCGGCTGTCCGGGGTTCTGGGCCGACAGACGAATTTCCGTCAGCAGTGAGGCCAACGGTGCTGTTCCATTCCACGAGATCGTTCTGGTTCTTGTCTACCTATACCTTGGCCGCCCACGCGCGATACTCCTTGGACCAGCCATGTCCAAGTACTACGAGCGAGAAGTCCGCGGCGACTATGTTCGCAACCCAAGTCACCACCATCACCACGACGGCGAACTGCCCCCGCTCCCACGGGAGCACTCCCCCGAGTACTACTCCGGCGGCGGCGGTCCCACTCAGGTGGTCTACCCGGACACTCGAAGGCATGTCCCCGTCGCTGGCGATCCCTACGTCTCGGGCGCCATCCCCGCCGAGACCCCTTCTCCGGTATACCCATACTACGGTCCCGAATCGCCGCTCTCGCCCCGTGACGCGAACGCCCTGCAGATTCCGCCTCAGCCCCGCCATCGCCCTCGCTCTCTGCCTCCCCAGACCCTCGCACTGGGCCGGCCCCGATCCCGCTCCCGGCCCCGCAGCCCCATCAGCAAGGCCCGCCACGCCATCGACAACACCTTTACCCAGTCCTCCTCCGGCATCGGCGTCGGCCTGCTGGGTGCCGTCATCGGCGGGCTGGCTGCGCGCGAGGTCTCCGACGCCACCGTTCGGACCCGCAACCGTAAGGAGATGGAAAACGGCACGTACCGCCCGCGGTCGCCCCGAGAGGCCGAGAAGACGCGCGTGATCACCACTGTCGTCGGTGCTCTCGTCGGCGGCCTCGGCGCCAACGCGCTCGAGAAACGCTTCGAGGTTGCCCGCCAACGGGACAGAGAGCAACAGGAGGCCTGGGAGAGGAAATGGGGGAGGGAGCGCGACCTCCCGCACTATGACACCGGTAGGGACCACGAGCTCGACCACGGCAGGGGACGCCCCCGTGATCGGCGTCGTGATGAGTGGGACGACGCCTATTCTCGGGACCGCCTTTACGACGACCGACGTGCGGGGAGGTTGAGGAGCGAGGAACGATACGCATACAGGAACGGATGATTTTAAGGGTTTTCGTTTCGTCCCAGTTATACTTACTTGTTTCCTTTCCATCTTGTTTTGCCTAGAGACCGCATGACGACTTGATGATTTACGTTGACCTTTGCCATAAAGCTCCTGCAGCCCACGGGCAGCAGCAGTTCAGAGAGGGGTTTATTTTCGGGCACCGTTATCCATGTTCAATGTCAGATACCAACATTCCATGTCTCCCAACAGTGTTCATGTGTCCCTGATCCGTCTTAACGAGGCATCTTCATTTCTGCAGAAGAACTCATACATCATAACATCATTTGCTGCCACGCATACGGCGACTGCTCCTTCTCGTGTCATCGACTCTTTCTTCGAGAGAAGGATACAATAGTGCAGTTCCGAAACCAGGCAAGCCAGACCCTTTGAACGCAGATTCCCGTGAGCAGGGCTCTTATCATCGAGACAAGCTCTCCTGTGGCCGCCTTCTTGACCCCCCCCCTCCCCCCTTCATTCGTTGTGGTTCTGTTTCGTGTGCCTCCATCCCACTTCCGCCCGAGGCTCCACGCCGAAGACGCCGCGCCCACCACCTTACACGAAGCACCGAGAAGGTGAATATCACTATACCTCCCTCAGTTGTTGTAACGGAGAGTCTCCGCATTGACGTCGTAGCCTTCGGGTATGAGGTGGAGACCGCCGTAAGGATCCATGCCCTGGGTCAGGTCTCTGGCAGGCCCCCATTGCCTGTCCCCTTGGCCATGCGGCAATGTCTGGGCCGCATCTTCCCGCTCTAGCTGTGCCCGGTAGGCCTGCTCTCTCTCCACAATTACCTTGAAAAACTGGGCTATCTCGGCAATCGCAATTTGCTGGGCCTCGGAGCACCCAATGGTATTGCAGAGAGACTGAGAATCGACGAGCTGCTTGGCAATTACGGAATCCGGCTGGCAATGGGTGCGGATGCGCAAAGACCGAGCGTTGACCTTCATCGCGTGAAGCAGGCCGGCAATCTCTAATGGGTTGCTCTGACGACGGCCGAAGAAACGGAACTCATCGATGTGGAGGTGGACAAGCTCGAGCTGAGTCTCTAAGTCGTATCGGAAGCCCACGACTCTCGGGCGGCCTTTTTGATTCCATCCGTCTGCAATCTTTTTGAGCTTGTCCGGGTTGAGTCGGCCGTGGTTTAGTTCATTCGTGATGTAGCTGTGCAACGCGTTGCTGATGTGGAACTCGAGCTCGCAGTAGAGAAGACTCTGCTCGCGAGGATCGAGTGAGATTGTGACTCTCGGCACTTTCCCCTCCCGCTCCGTGTCTCGCGGTCTTCGGCCTGACGATTTGCCCTCGGTCTGTCAATAGTGTTAGCCATGAGCTCCAGGATTGGGGGCGCCACTAAAATGCCTACCATCTCCCTGGCAATCTTTTTGAGGCTGTCCAGAAGACCCGGTTTCTTGGGCGAGCCGTCCTTCTTTTTGCGGTCCGGGGACTGATTGGGCCGCTCGAGCCACCCTTGTTCCCCGATCAAGGTCTTGCCGGCGATCTTCTGCACGGGGAGCTCTTTGTAGGCGAAGTAGGGCCTGAGGGGGGAGTAGATCTGGCTCGCGTCCATTGCCGGCTGCCTGAGGGCTTCCAGTCTACCCTTGTGCGGACCATGTTTCTGGGCGTTTCCTCCCCGAGTGGTCATGCCAGGAGCCGGCGCTGGGATGTTTGGATCTCTCCAGCCACTGGAGGACTGCAACACGTTCTCAATGTGTTGCGGGATGTTATCCTTCTTGACGTGGAGGGGACTTGGCATCCCTTCGCTCTGAGAATAGATAGAGGATGAGTCTACCGGTTCAATGCTCGCAGGAGACGGCATTTCCGGCGTCATGGGCTTTGGGACAGGATGCGCGCTCTCGGGATTGCCCACAATAGTTCCGTATTGCCGGAGGTCATTAACGTTGACAGGCGTCGGCGTATTTTGTCGGCGACGCTCGGCGAGACTCGACGCTAGAGAACCCTTGGCTTTGTGGTTCGAGGTCGGCATCAACTCCGAAAATGTTGTCGAGTCGCTTTCGAGGGGGGTCATCGCATATCTGCTTCGGCCGTTTTGGGCTTGCGAGGGAGAACCCCCGTGGCCGGTGCCTCTATGAGCCTGGGCGCCGTTAAAGTCGTTGTTTCGTACAGGCGACCCGGCTCTGTCGACTCGTCCTCGACGGGATGGCGACTCGCTCTTGTTCGAGAATCTGGCAATGTGTCAGCTGAGAGCGGCGCATCATCTCGGCGTCGGTACTCACACGTCTGTCAGTCGGTCCACCTGTTTCTCAGTTAAGTTCAGATTGATCTGAACCGATTTATTTGGCTTGTGTTTCTGCGGCGACGGCGACCGATGCTTCCTGGGCGAGACTGGAATGAAGTTGCCTTTGATCGCGGAAGGCACCGGCCCTCGGCCTTGGTCTCTCACTTTCTCCGAGTCCTGGGTCATGATGGGGAGGTTGGTCGACGTCGTTGAGCTCGTATCTCGAGTACGATGCCGGCTTACGGAAAGAGAACCCACGGACCACGATTTCCGACGGCCTCTCGATGCGATGAGGTGGCCTATCCTTGAGCGGAACGAGCCGTCGTGAAATTCGGGTGCGTCTCGTTGGTCGGTGTGCGGCGGCGAGGACAGAGGCTTCTGGAAGACAGGCCCGGGAAACGGTCCGACCAGTTCGGGATCCTCGAACTGGTTCGTCTGAAGCTCTGCTATCCAAGCTTCGACTCGGGTACGATATGCCGAGATATCTGTGATGAAAGCAAATTTCGCATTTTAGCGCGTCACCTGAATGAAGCAGAGCAAGAAAGGGGATGGTGGGGCTGGAGGAGGTTCCTTCCCGGACGGGTGCGCGAGGTAAACGCGTCTGTCGACTTACCTATTTGTGGAAACTCTGCCTGCAAGTCAACAGGTTCTCTGGCCGGGCTCAGCCCTTGGATCCGTCCTGTTCGTTGGAATATATGAACAAGGCAGTCTGGTTTGGCGGGACACAGCGGAACGACGGGGGATGAGGAGTAAAAGCAATAACAACAACAACAACAAGGCAAGAGAACACCGCGCATGCTACCGCTCTACGTACCTCCCTCGGGAATTTGTGAGGCATCTTGCTCCTTGTAGTCTTCGCCTGACACTGCCGAGTCTCCAGTACTACATGGCCGGCTGCGATTCTTTGAAATAACCAATCCAGCCTCACGATGGCCAGCTAAAAACAAAGAAAAAACGTTATTCCACGACTCTCATAGTCAGTTGCCCAAACACTCACAGTGATGAGCTGATGAGCTCGAACTTTTATTTAGGCCTTGACCCGACGGAGGGGGGGATACCTCAGGACAACTGAGCCTGACGTCTGATCGCGTGTCTCCTTGGCCACTGCGTGCCTCTGACGCCGGATAGTCACTGTAGGACGCCCAAGAACCGTTGGCGGATCCCGGCAGAGAACAGTCGCTTTGAACGTAGGCATAGAATTCCGAGAACGACGGTTGATGCCGTGCTTGAGCATCGCATGTTAGTGCCAAGAGCACCGGCCTGACCCGTCAAGCAGAGGGAGGGTATGCCTACCAGACTGGGCGGTGTTTTGCCTCGACGATGAAGGCGGCCTCGAAGATGCCCGAGATTGGGGCGTCTTCCCCGAGCGGTCGCTTGAGGCCATTCCGCTGGACCGGGTCGCCCGTCCGACGGCGCGAAGGACGGGCTGCTGCTTCGTGATAGTCAGCTCCCGGGCTGTTCCGAGCATGGCTTCCGTGGCGACTTGTCGCACTCCGTCATCATCTGGAGGGGTCTGAGATTGGAGCAGGATCGGGCCAGCGGGCTTGGTCGAAAGAGTTGGGCTACGAAGTCGATCGAGCGATGGAGCATGCTGTAGTCTGTGGGTCTGTACATTAACAATGCGGACAGGGTGTATCCTTGGATCATCGTCGACCGGCCATCGATGATTAGGAGCACCACGCTCTCCGTCCGTTTTGGAGAAGCTTGCCAGTTTGAGGAGTTGCTCTGAATGACGCGCAACAGACCAGATGGACATAGTCTTCGAGCCAAGGTTCGCTGGCGCGTGAGATCCGTCTTGCTTAGCGGCAACCCCGCATTGGCCGCGCACCATGCTCTGGCGATGCACGCGAGCCACCTCTGACGGCCCCGGGTCGACACAGTCGTCCACGTTGCCATCGAGGCCAAACCAGTTGTTGCTCGGCGCAGGATGTGAGCGGAAGTTGCGCCTCGTCGCTTCGCTGCGGGCGGTGCCCGGCGAGCTGTCGGTGCCAGCACTTCGCGTATGGGGGGTGTGATTCGGTAGGTCTGAACCCCAGCGAGCGGTATCCAGTCCAAACCAATGGTGGCCCCGACGTGGTCTTGGAGTTCTCGTTTTCCCGGGAGGCTCAACGTCGACCTGACGGCAAAGACTGGTAGTTCCGTGGTGGACTACTGGGCCGTTTACCGGGAGCGGTGCAGCAGAAGGCCCAAAAAGGACTTGGCAATGATCCAACCCGCCATCGAAGCCGAGCTGAGGGGTGAAGGGGCCGCGAAACTCCTAGGAAGGGCCCATCAATCCCTGCACCGCAGCATCTGCAAGGAGCCTCCTGGCCTTGATATCCGCCGTAGGCATCATCTTGTGGGGGAGCGAAGGCGGCAAAGGATGGTTATCAGCTACCAAGGAGAACTTCCGGGCGAAGATCGGGTGCGGCGTCACACAACCTTCCGGCAGCGGTACTGGCTTCGGATCAGGGGGTTCGAGCAAGGACAGAACAGTCTCCAGACCAAAAATGTTGGTGAACCATGCACGGCGCCTGTTCTCGGGCCGGCGTTCACGGGAGTCTGGGGCGCACAAGCTGTCTCTTCTGCTCTTCAGAGCGCGGAGCATAGACATTGATCTCCTCGCACCCGGACCGACCCGGCTTCCGTCGATATCGGTGATGTCGTTGCCGTTGCTCGTATCCGCCTCTCGGGATGGTGGACTGGTTGGGATAACTTGCTCCTTCTTGATCAACCTTCCCGCCCGACCAGTGCCGACTTGCCACTGCATCTCGTGTAACTCTTTGGGGTTGGGGCTGCGAAAGACACTGGTTCCGCCCTCGCGGGTCGAAACGTACATGGTGTGGTCAATCATCCAGACCTTGCGGCTGCGGATGCAGCTCGGCTCGTTTGAACTCATACGGCTCGAGGGGTAGTAGTCTGACAGCCGAATGGGATATCGCTGCGGATGCTGTTGCCGCCACTGTACGAGACTCACCGTAGGTCGTATGGTCGTGGTAATTGTAGTCATGTGGGGTATGTGAGGTAGTTCAAGGTTTGACTGTGCTATCCGTGTCAGTGGTCAGGAGGAAGCCGTAGCGGATGGGCGACTCACGTGTCGGTTGAGGTGATCATGCTTCCAGCGTTGAAACTCGGCTCCTGGGTCATCCGAATAGTCGCAGTCGATTTCGATCAGCTCGTAGAGTACGCCACCCGCCAGGTCCAAGTTTTCGTCCCCGAGATGCTCGCGCAGGACCAAAAACACCTGTCAAATCAATGCGTTACTCATTGTCCCGGCAAACGGAACCACGGCTGAAAGCAGCCAACTCACAAGCTGAATACCGTCCCGGTATTGATAGTTTCGAGGGATGTGGGCACAGTATCTGACAAGGACGTTGCGGCACTCTGCGAAGGCTCAGTACACACGCAGCCACGACGAAACATAGCCACCCATGGAGGTGCGTACTTTCTTCGTCATACCCGTCTCGCGTCAGGGGCTCATGAGACAGGGTGTTCGCCATCTCTGCAAGCCTTTGGCGCCATTCTTCATCGTCTGCCTGGGCCGCGGTCCGGATCGACTCCACCCACGCCTGGAGGCTTTGTCGATTGCGCATCGTGAGGCAAACCGAGTAAGGTAGCACATTGAGACGGGCAGCGGAGACAGACCAGTGCCCGGGCGAGGCCTTTCTATAGGATTGAGACAAGTCGGGGCGCCGGTGCCGCCCTTGGTGACGCTTACTGCTGCGAACGATAGCTTCGTCTGTATGGCTGTTGCCGTCACAGAAACCGAAACGCAGACTACAGGGTAGCCAGGTCCTCGGCACGTCCAGAGTGAACGAAGAGGAGACGGGGCGAGAGCACAAGGACATGTTCCAGATGCACTTGGCAGGCCACGTGCCCAAAGAGGCAGCTGCGGCAGGCAAGGACTTGCCCAGCGTTGAAAGACACCTGCCTGCCTAGGGGCGAAGCAGGTAGGTAGGTAGATGCTAAGTAGGCAAGCAGGGAAGGAAGAACAGACGACACCGCAAGGCACCGACTGCAGAAAAACAGGCAGCTACCGCGACGAGAAGGGGTATCACGGCGTATCCCCTTCCGCGTGCCTCCTCTCTCTTCACCGAGTAGGTATGAACAGAGGGATCCGAGCAAGTACTTTGCGCTCCGGATGTCTGTAGACGTTGCATGCGCCAGGACGCTTGATCCACTATCATATCCAGGCAAATACACCTGAGCGACGGGCTTCTTCGATGCTGCCAAACAGTTCCGTCACTTGGCTCCTCGGAGACACCTGACGCAAATACCCCTCGAATGGGGTTGAGCCGAATTTGTCATGTCGGTCTTGATTCTTTGGCTTCGTAAACTGATCTTAACCTGAAGCCAGCAAGCCGAATGTTAGGCGGGCCCGTGACGCCTATGCTCATTTGACGGTCCAGCTTCGTAGAACGGCAGTCCCGGCCCGCCGGCCACGGACGTACCCCCCAGCATGGGAAACACCGGACGAGTGACTCGCATCGGTCTCTACCCGGACCATCGGTTCAAGCGAGGGCGATGCAGCCCGGCCCTCGCTTCGGCCCCATTACAAACCCGAGAAGCAAACGCACCTTGGCCCGATGTCGTGCTGGGTAGATCCCGTCTTGGGACAGCTGGCTAGCGCATTGGGAGCCACCATAGTGCGTTGCAGAATCTGCAACGTTGTCGCCCAGCAGGGGTACATGTTCGATAGCGAGGCCTGCGGGGCTGGCGATGATACCGCCCGCGGAGAGCGGGGAGAGCAGTGCACTTAGCCTTGGGGCATGGCCGGGACCGGAACACGAGGCTGGGTAGTGATGGGTTGGCGGAGTGCGCATTCCGAAAAGCAGGATAAGCAATTGGAGAAGGAGGTTCGGACGGGGGGTCGTCTCGTCTGGATTTTGCATGCGGCTCCAACTCAAAGTTGAACGAACCCAAACATCCAGTGGATATTAATAAACGTCACGGCCACATGCCCAAAGCGCAGGAGACACACAGCTGCGAACGTGACAGCTCTTTACGGCCCTCGAGTCTGAGTCTGGGCAGGGAGATCGTCACGTGAAATGGGCATATGCTACTTACCTATATAGGTACCTACCAAGGTGCTCCAGGCTAGGTAGCTCGGTTTGGTACATAAGCACTTTCCCCGCACTTTGGTTTCTCCAACTGTCCCAGCACCAAGAACCCCCAAAAGGTAGTCAGTCCAATGAGCGTGGAGTCGTGCAAAGTGTGTGTTTTACCTCATCCGGGGGGGGCGCCCTAGCACTCTACCAGATGCCGTCTCTAACTGCCTTTTTCGCCTGCAGTTCGCACGACTCACTACCTACCCACCTGTACATACAAGCCCACCCCGGGCCCCATTGTCAACGGTCCCACCGCCAAACTTGCCGACTCGACTTCCCGAGTTCCTCTTGTCTGGGTTGAGCTTCCCCCCATGCAGGGATGACCAACCGGACAGGTCGACGGACAGCGTCTCTCCCTTTCTCTCTGTCTCTATCTCTGTCTCTGCCAGATCAGCGCGCTTGAGAGTTCTGGCTGGGCACGTAACCGTTCTGGGACCCCTTCAGTGTGGGGATTTTGGAGTTCCCGGCCTGCGTTGCCGTCCCCACTCTGCTTCCCGATGTCGATGCCGGCCTCTCGGGCTCTGCTAGTTTGAACCATCTCCCCGCTGTCCATCATAGCCGTTCCTCCTAGCCGTGTTCCACTTGAGAAGTTCGTGTCTGTACAGACCCGTCGCCATTATATATAACCCACTCAATGTCTCTTGCATCTCTCGTCGCGGACTCTTCCTCGAGATCATTCTCTCCCCAGACACCTCTTTTTTGATACCCCAGTACTTCAAGCCCCATCCGTTGTCTACTACACCCTTCGACCGCTGAACCTGCAATATGGAGACGCAGCCCGATCGCCAGTCGAGCACTCATTATGACATAGGTAAGAACCTCTTCCTGACAACCACGTCGCCGAGCCGGGCGCTGATGTGCCTGTGTCCACAGTTATCGTCGGCGCCGGGCCCGTGGGTCTGATGCTGTCGACCATCCTGGCCAGATGGGGATATAAGATCAAGCACATTGACAACCGGGCGGAGCCGACGCCAACCGGAAGAGCCGACGGCATCCAGCCACGTTCTCTGGACCTTCTGCGCAACATGGGATTGAAGTCGGCCATCATGGCGCACAAGCCCGCGAGAGTCTATGAAGTGGCTTTCTGGGACCCGCCCAAGTCCGGCAGTGGAATCGCCAGGACCGGCACTTGGGCCAGCTGTCCCGACTTCATCGACGCTAGGTATCCCTTCACGACCCTCCTGCACCAGGGTCACATTGAGCGGGTTTTCGTCAGCGACCTTAACAAGAACGGCGTCCAGATCCAGCGACCCTGGACCATCACCGGTTTCACCTCGGACGAGGCCAAGAACCCCGAGTACCCCGTGGAGGTCCGCCTGGAGCACGTCGACGGGACTGCCCAGGAGACGCTACGGGCCAAGTATTTGTTTGGCGGCGAAGGCGCCCGCTCGTTCATAAGGAACCAGCTGCAGATCGGCATCAAGCACAAGGATCCTATCTCTCACGTGTGGGGTGTCATGGACGGTGTTGTCAAGACCGACTTCCCCGATATCAAGGTGGGCAACGTCGCCGAGGGCCACGGGCCAACGAACCTACGGCTGACAGCATCGCAGATGAAATGCACGATCCACAGCAAGCATGGGTCCATCATGGTCATCCCCCGCGAGGACAACATGGTCCGCCTTTACATCCAGATCGCCTCATCGACTGACCCGGACTTTGACCCGCGAAAGACGGCCACCGAGCAGGAAGTGCAGGAATCGGCCAAGCGCATCCTCCAGCCGTACTCAATCGAGTGGGAGAGGACCGAGTGGTACTCCGTTTACCCCATCGGCCAAGGCATCTCTGACCGGTATACTCTGGACCAGAGAGTCTTTCTCGGTGGCGACGCCTGCCACACCCACAGCGTGAGTACTGTGCCGTCCCGGCATCTGCTCCCCGTCGCTGACGAAACAAACAGCCCAAGGCCGGCCAAGGCATGAATACGGCGTTCTTGGATGCGCAGAACCTGGCCTGGAAGATCCATGCGGTGGAGTCTGGTTTCGCGCGACGCGACATCCTCAAGACGTACGAGGAGGAGCGAAGGGACGTGGCCGAGACGCTGCTCGACTTCGACAACAAGTACGCCAAGCTGTTCTCGCAGAGGCCTGACGCAGCCAGCGAGGCCCAGGCAGCGGCCACCGACAAGTCTGCCCCCGAGGACCAGTCCGAAAACGAGTTCATTCAGACCTTCAAGGAGTCCTGCGAGTTCACGAGCGGTTACGGCGTGGCGTACAAGCCGAACGCCCTGAACTGGTCCGAGACGCACCGCGCCAAGTCGCCTCTGATCCACCCCGAGGGCACCAAGCTCCGCACCGGACGCCTATTCCTGAACGCCGACGTGACGAGGGTCGTCGACGCCAACGTCGTTCATCTAGAGCAGGAGATTCCGCTCAACGGGTCGTTCCGCATCTTCGTGTTTGCAGGAAAGCCCTCGACCACGCGCAATGCCCTCGGTGATTTCGCCAAGCACCTCAACAACAAGCGGTCGTTCTTTGCTGCGTACCTCCGGAACGACGTGAGCAGCGTGTCGCACCACGAGCAACACAACCCGCACAGCTTGTTCTTCACATTCTGCACAATCTTCGCGGCCAAGCGAAGCAGCATCGAGATTTCTCGCGACGTGCCCGAGCTACTGGCGCGGTACCGCGAGCACGTCTACGCCGATGACAGGTGGGACCGCCGTGTGCCCGACGCCGGGGCGGCAGCCCACGTAAAACTGGGGCTCGATGAAGAGAAGGGCGGCGTTGTCGTCGTACGCCCCGACGGCTACGTCGGTATGGTGGCCAAGCTGGAGGAGGGCAGCGGCACGGTTGACGCGCTCAATGAGTACTTTGGCGCGTTCTGCACCAAGGAACTCGGAGCAACGCTTTCGCAACTGTAGCGCCTATGAAGAGGGAAGCATGCCGTTTCCATGGATAGAGCTACCCCGATGTATACCGAGACGGTTGTTACTCAACGGCGTTTTGGAGCAAGACATGGACCTACCTACCTACCTAGATACCTGACTAGACGTGTCTAGTTCCCTAGGGCACTGGACAACTGCATTTATAACAATACCCAAAATACAACTCGAGTTATAAATTAGAATCAAAGACCGTTGAGTGAACTTCCGTATTCTTAGTCATGGCGGTGATGCACTGGAATGCCGGAAGCCACCGCTTGGTTCTGGGGTGTATAATCCTGTCAAGTTGTCATTCCTGAAGACTCTTTCGTTCCCCGGTTGCTACCTACTAAGTCAGGGATGCTTGGTGGTGGGGCGACCCCTGCACAGTGCCCTGTGCCGTGCCTGAGTGAGAGAGGCGGGCGGGTACTTGGTACCTTCTCCAAGATGCGTTAGCTCATTTCCTTTGGTTGTTTCCTCTAGAGCTGTCAAAAAACTGCGGGCGTTCTTTCCTAAATCCCATCGCACCTATCGCACCTACCCTACCCGACCCCCCGATGGGAATTTCGCGACTTTCCACCGCATCATCCGCGCACTCCTTCCCTCCGCAGTGCGATTCTTTGATGCGCCTGCCCATTCGCGATTGTTTTTGATCTATTCACATCCATTACCGCCCAGTAGCGTCTGCAACGTTTTCTACAAAGGCCACCAAACTGACGCGCGCCTTGCCTTGCGAACTGGTCCTTCCATAACACAACTCGCCTCGACTTCACATCCACGGCCACCGTGTCACGGCAATAATTACAACTCAATCCAGCAACGCGCCTTTCCGGCCATTTTGGACCGCGCGACCTCAGGAGCACTGTAAAATCCCCGGCGTTCTTTGTCTTCGTTCATTCGTACCTTTCGCGCCTGTTTGCCTTTGCGCCCATGACTTCTTTTAGAAAGCTCCCTGCTCGACTCTTGAGCCTCGCACCTTCTTAGCTAACGATCATGTCGATAGAGCAGCCGCAGCAGCAACACAGCCGACCTCGTTTCTGCCCAAGGACAAGATCGGCTCCTTCGGCTCCTTTGAAGAGACCGTCGCAAGCGGGCAAACCAAGACGCAGCTCCCCCGCGCCGGCGAGACCGACGACATTTGGATACGGCTGGGAACCCCACCCGACCAGTTCCAACCTCGTCGACCTGGGCCTCCGACTCTCGCGACCCCCTCGCCCGAACTGTCGCTCCCCGCCGACTGACTCGTTGCTTCAGTCGTCGTCGTCATTCACAGTTCGCCCGAGCCCGGGCTGGGCAGAACTTTGAGTACAAACCCAAACTGCGACCTATATCGAAGGAGGAGCAGCCCCGGATTGATCGCCACAATCACCGGCTCCAACGGAAGACCCGCCCTACTTCGAGGATTGTGGAGAACGCTCGCGACTGCATCGAGCCTACGTGCAAAAAAGCCTGCTCGTGCCGCCAAGCCCATCCGACAGACACCTGCCCGCTCTGAGCGAGGTGTCCAACGAGGATCATATCGCCAAAAGGAGAAGGCGGCTTCGCGAGTTGCACAGTTTCAGATCTCGGCCGAAGGAGGCGCGAAGGGATCTGTTTGGCTCAACTGGCGCAACGAGCACCAAGGCTTCAGCCGGGGAAGTGGAGAATACGACACCCGGTGTCCAAGACGCGCCTGCCGACCTCACCGCCGGCCCCCGTTCACCTTGCTATTCCTACATCGGCGAAACCGGGCGTTCGCCAGCCTCGTCCCTTACGGCGCCGCCCGGAGCGTCTCCCTTTTCTCCTGATCAGGCGGCGCTCGTCCAGGCGACCGATAGATTGGGTACTCGGGGTTTCATCGTTCGGGGCTCGGAATTCACAAC
Organism: Colletotrichum somersetense; assembly: GCA_030867255.1. Lineage (NCBI taxonomy): Eukaryota > Fungi > Ascomycota > Sordariomycetes > Glomerellales > Glomerellaceae > Colletotrichum > Colletotrichum somersetense. The sequence continues at coordinate 93,150 of MU843597.1, forward strand.
GATCACTGTCCGGCGTGCGGAACAGGAGACGCCGTCCTCTGCCGGCATCGATCAGAACTGTTCACCCGGCAGCAACGCATCCCGCAAGCGACGGGCCGAAGACTCAGAACTGGACCTAGCCGTGGCGAATGCGGCTGGACAGAGCCGGTCCGAGCAGGAGCCTTTCAAAACCACTCCGAGTGGTGCCACAGTTTTGGCTTCAGACGAAGGAGTTGTGAGTTTGTTGACTCGACTCTCCCGGAAATCATGCTGATTCGTGGCACCAGATATCCCAGGGCCGCGCTGCTTGGCTCATTGATATCATGACCTCGGTTCGAGGCGCTGTAAGCAAGGTCTCCAGTAGTATTGCTGGCTATGGTGAGTTTGCTCGCGTGATAGCTGCACCGGCCAAGCCTGACCACGGTCCTAGTGTACCCGCGCAATTACAACGTCGTTGAACGACACCCTCGCGACCAGCAAACCGGCAATATTGGCACGAAACGCATCAAACTGGAAGTCGCCAACGATTCTCTCGACGAAAGCATGCCTGCACAGCAGTCTCGGCTCATTCACTCGGCCACGCCCAACCCTAACCTCGTGTGGGTGGACGAGTCGACAAGACTCGCTCACTGGCATCAGGTAGCCCCGTTTGTCCAAGCACTTCAAAGCATCAGTCGCCGGATTGAAAAGGGCATGTCGGGTTCCAGGGACGCCTCTCCCACCCCCCGAGTGGACGAGGATATCCGCTCGCAGCGTATCCACACCCTCGGAGCCTATGTCCCCATTTTCCAGCAGACAGCGATCGTCCTGGAGACCGTCTATTCCAAGCCATTTTTGGCGAAACTGAAGGACACATTCAGATCCCCCCAATCGATCATGGACTACGACATGAGCCCGGACGATTTTCCGGCCATTACGGCGGCCCAGAAGCTTGTGGATAACTTCCCTGATGAATGCTCTCTCGTTCTGGCCGAGTCCGGCGTCACTCGGCGGGTTCTCAGGGGTATTGGCGCGGATCTGGACGCTCTTGCTAACCGGAGGCCAATGCCCAACCTTGTACAACGAGCCGGGCTGGTCGGCAAGGTTATCAAGTTCTTCCGAGGAAGCGACAGCTTCGGCGTGGAGACTACTGATGATTCCGTCTCCAAGCTGGCCGCCGAAATGCCCGGCAGTTTTCCCGACGCGGAGGGGAAGAGCGAGTCCGTGGCCGAGGAGGCCAAGCCCTCGAGAGACGCTCCTGAATATCGACCAGTCTCAAAGCCCGACTACATGCCTCCCGTCAGGACCACTGACGCGTATACCTTTGTGCGGGAGCATCTGGCCGAGATCGCAACCAAACAACGGGCCGCCTACAATCATGGGCTCGCCGATACGGCCTCCGAGGACTTGCTCCCCAGGCCAAGCCCCATATCCGTCTTCAAGAAGGATAACCAGTCTCCCGTTGTGTTGAAGCGCCTTCAGAAATCGCGGGGCTTGAAGAAGGTTCAATTTTCGCCATCGGCGAAACCGGCCGGTTTCTTCAACAAACTCTTCGGCTCGCCGACCGTCACTGGTTCGCCGCTTCGGCAGGCCGCCAAGGACAGCTCCATCAGTGGCACGCAAACCGATGGCTCGCCCGAGAGCCGCAGCCCTGGGAGGCTGGGGCGCCTGGCGAGCGCCGGGCGGGAGACGGACAACACATCGGAGGATAGTGACGGAGAAGCCATTGCGTCGAGATGCCAGCCCCGCCTCGTACAGCATCTCAACAAATCCCTGAGAGGCCTCGAAGCCAAGGGCTTCTTCGTCAAGGATGGGCCGCGGGACACATCGTCCTGTCCACCGAGCCCCCCAGCCCTCCCAGGTTTGAACATCTCTGATGATAAAGAAGAGGAGCTCGAGGACCTCTCCCTCGCTCTTCAGCTGCTGCTCGACGTGGACGAGGCACGCCGGAGAGAAGAGGAGGAAAGAAAGGCTAAGGAGGCCGAGGAGGAGAAGCTGCGCAAGACCGGCGGGCTCCGCGTTCCTCGACGGCGTATGATCACCTCGCTACCGACGGACTGGTTCCAGAAGGTGACGGCTTCGTTGCATGCCCACCCTTCCAAGACGCTCGCCACCACAGCCGAGAGCGTCGAGCTCAGGAAACACGACTTCGCCAAGGTGGTCCCGGAGACTGAGTGGCTCAACGACGAGATCGTCAATGGTTCGCTGCAGTGGCTCGACCGATACGTCAACGCGGCTGCAGGCGCCACGGACGTCAAATCGCCAAACCGGGTCTGTCTGGTCATGGGATCCTTCTTCTACAAGAGACTGGAGGACAACGGCGTACAAAACACCGAACGAGCACTTCGCCGGTATGGTGTGACCAAGGCCAACTTCCTCAGGCTGGAGACGATTCTCATGCCTATCTGCAGAAACAACCATTGGACCCTGCTTGTTGTACGCCCGCAGAAGCGGACCGTGTCGCACATGGACTCCTTCAACCCGAGAGGGTCGGCCGTCCACACCAGCAGAGCTCTGGCTTGGATCGAGGCTTTCTTGGGCAGTGATTACAAGGCGAGCGAGTGGAGGACAGTCTGTCACGAAGCCCCTATGCAGAGAAACGGTTACGACTGCGGCGTTTTTACCATCACGAATGGAATGTGTCTGGCCCTCGGTCTCAACGCCATCGACACTTACTCTGGCGAGGACCTGCCACTGCAGCGTCTTAGAATCGCCGGCATGCTGCTGAATAGGGGCTTCAGCGGGGAATTCGACCTCAGTGGCCTCTGAGCAGCGACTGCTCCCGCTCCTAGGCTCCTTACACAAAAGGGCATCGCGGCAGGCAGAGCTCGGAGCGCCCAGGCCGGCCTTTATATACGATCGAAGAATTAGTCACTTGTCAGGGCTGGACGGGGTCAAACAGGGCTGCCACGAAAGGAGGAAAGGTCACTGAAGCTGGGGCTCGCCTGCTCCACTTGCTTACTTGACCATCACCATAATCGTTTTCCCCCTGAAGGAGGGTGAAGGCTACAGGCAACTAGCCGGGCGTTGACATGAAGCGTTTGGGAGTTCTGGGATACCACACAGTAGTTTTCTTGCCGATATGCTTGTATGAGTGTTTGTTTTTATTGTGTTTCCCCCCCACTGCGGTTGCTCGGCATTCATCTCACAAAGGCCATTTGGCGAGAGCACGCAGATCTACTTGTCCCTAAGAAGGGGCAAGACTCACAATATGCTGAAAGGACCCAAAGAAGGGCCTTTTGTTCGTATTTAAAAGTCCCACACATGCGCCCGCCGAGTGACAAAGCCATCCGTGTCTTACCATGCCAGCTGGGCTTTGCCGAATTGGCGTTTTCTGACCCGGATTGGTGATCCAGCCCAGCCTAACGGGGTCGGCATTGAACGAGTCTTGTCATCTCAACTCTCCGTACGAGGCCCGGAGAGAGGGATATGGCAAAATGGGCGTTGTTAAAAAAATGAGTAGCAAGGTGGATGCCGGCTCGTCCCCATCATGCCTTTGTTGCCTGGGATTTCTTCCGTCCAGATTCCGGGGGCAGGCAATACTCGGTTTCAGGCGGAAGGCCCAGCATCTAGACGAGCGCGCAACGCCCCACCCCCTCCTGCCTGCCCGGACGACGACGGGGTCTTCTTTGAGGGGACGGCTTCCCCTCCTCTGCCCCATCTTCACTTCCTGCGTCTTCCATCGCTTACTCAAACATAAACATTCGAGTTGCATTCCCAAGGGCGCGGCTGAAGACGGCTAATGTAGAACTGGCGGGGGGCGGGGAGTGCTTACTTGGTCCCGAGAGGGAAAAAGCGCGGCAGTAGAGAATTGCAGCGTTCCATGCCTCTCTCGTAGTTCAATTCTTCCACGTGCAACCCTGGAGAGGCAAAACGAGTCTGGCTAACATTTTCTTCTTGGCCGGAGGCCATCAAAGCTTGGGGGATCCACGATCGGCCCAGGGGTTCAGGCTGTCCCGTCGGTCTGATACTGGTGAGATGGGCGCCAAGGGACGGGTGGGAGGTGGGAATGGGGGGCGCTTTCGGTGCGAGCCCCCCCCCCCCCAATGGCCTTTCGAGGGCACCCTCCCAAGGTGTGGCGATTTATTTAGCTGCATTACGGAGGAATTGGCAGCAGCCCTGATGTGGCAACTCGCCGACTTGCTTGGAAAGTGGTTCGCATTCGCTGCGGACGGAGCTGATACACGGCACAGTATGGTGGGGATTCTTCCTTTGCAAAACATGGCAGCGGACACTCCGTGCGACGGGCAGGCACCAAGCTGTCAAAAACCATCGGTTGACAGCAGGCGAATGGGAACACCCGTCAACTCGCGCCCGAGCCCTGCCATCTTGCACCAACGCATACCTCCATCAGCACACACTAGAGGACCGCAGCGAGTACTACGAAATGACCAGTAGCGCTACATCTGGAGAGAGAGAGAGGGGGGG
>MU843598.1:0-83433 GCA_030867255.1 Colletotrichum somersetense
CCCCCCTTGCCCTTGGCACGCCGCAACAGAAAACCTAGAATTTCCCAAGGAAGCATCTGAACCGTCAGTCACAAGGCCGCGCCGCCTGCACTTTTGTTAGCATCCTCGAAGTTGGTTCTGAGCCAACTTGTTGAAACCAAGCATCGACGATGGTACGGCTATTGTTTTTTCTGCACCGGGCCGCGCTTGACGAGACACGCAAGGCCGTCAGTGAGTGTGAACCAGCTGAAATGTTGCGGGTCGAGTGGAGCGGCCACATGTCTAGCACACCTAAACTAGGTAGGTAGGTAATTAGGTAGCGCACTTACGGGTTCTACATGGTAGATCTCGATTGCGGCTTACCGCCAGGCAATCAATCACCTGAAGAGCAGCCTTGGCCAATCCTCGGTGAAGGTGCGGGGATCAAGGGTTTCTGAAGAGGCGGCGGCGGTCACGAGGAGAGAGCCTTGCTGGCACACAGAGAAGACAGGCTGACCGCAAGGGAAACACGAAGCGCTGGCGGCTCGTCTCCGCTGGTTGAGTGGTTGTTGAGTTGTTCGTTATCCGTGAGCGTCATGCACTATCTGTACAAAACAGTAAAAGGGAGGGGGTGGTGGCCAACATGTGGATATAGGATTTTGACAGCCCAGAGAAACACACTTGATGATACGGCGGAGAAACCCCGCTAGAGTAAGGGAATGGAATCAACCTACCCACTCGCAGTCGAATAGGGCAAGTTGTTCTCACTTGTGGCAAAGGTATGGCAAAGGTACAAGAGGCGATGCGATACGACGCGGCGAACCAACGGCGAGTCAATAACCCCAATCCAACTGTGGAAAACGGCAAATGATCATATCAGCCTACAACAATTAACAAGCACGATTTACGATTTATTTTCAACACACACTCCAAGACGGTGAACTGTGGGCGAAACCGAAAGGGCTCCAGAAGGGAGGTTTGCCACGTGGGGAATCGCGAAATCAGACGCGACGCGAGGCCAGGCGTCGTGGCCATGACGTCAACGCTGGTGGAGGGGTTCTCCTCCTCGGATATCAGAAACCATCAACAAGTATCCATAGTAGTTTTAGTGTCCTCTCTGAGTCCTCTGAGAGTTCTCGCTGGAAGGGACCAACCTCGCCGCCAGTTGGCCGACCAGGGGTTAGGAGTTTGGCCAGGTACAGTGACGGCATTGCGTCCCGCTTTCTGGGGCGGCGTCTTCAGGGATCCTGTTTAACAATTCAATGCCGCGAGAAGGGCGGGGGGAAAAAGTTGATTAAGAGGAGGCTTGTCATTGTGCGTTTCGATTCCTTGGGTGGTGCGTTGTAAGGCAGGGCAAGCGATGACATCAGCGTAGAGAAAATGGCTTTTCTTCACCCGCAATACCCGCATAAACCGCAGCAATTACCCTATGCAGATGCAGCACCGCTTGCTGGGTGGGGGAGGAGGGGCTGAATGTGTCAGTTGAATGCAGCGGGAGGTGAGCAGTCCGGAAGCCTGGCAGAGCTTAACTAAGGGTCTCGGTTGCGCGGTAATACATACCTAATAGTGTTTTTCTCTTCTTCAGTTTAGACTCATCAATGACAACTGCCCTACGTACATAGCATGTAACCGGAAATCACTTCCGACCACGCTGCCAACAGGGAGTCGGCGTAATGTATAGGCAATGAATGCCATTCGCGTACATGTATCCGTAGAAGGTACTCTGTATACCTGCCTAGGTAGTTTAGCTACATCGTACATACGTGCTGTCGTGAGGAGGCTGCTACGGAAAAGCCGAGAGTGACGCCGCTGAAAGCTAGCTGAGCAGGACCCTCCGACGTCACCAACGGCGATCGTCTGAGGGTTCCTGAATCGCACAGCACTCCAAGAACGCCAGCCCCAACTTCCACTTCCATCACATAGTACTAGGTCGATCAGAAATAGCGTATATACTAGAGTATTCCATAGCCAAACTCATCATCGTCTGTGGGCGCCGGGCGTGCCAGGAGATTCCAAGAACCGCTGGGCGTGGGGGATGGTGTCGCGTGATGGGCTTACAGACTACAAGACGGCGTCGCTGGCGCTGATGTGATCCGAGGGGTCTCTCCAGCTAACCATGGCTCGCCCTCCTCCACCCTCACCCCTCCAAAATTAGGCGGTGCCGACGTTGATTGGTAGCCCTGCACGGGTCCGGTCCCGAAGAGAGTTTTTGAGTTGCGGCTGCTCGTGCTCGGATCTTGGGGACATTGCGAATCCAGTCGGGGTTAAGTTCTAACGAGGCAACAAACTTTTGCATTTTGTTGTTCTTCACGGAACGTAACGTGGGGGGGGGGGGGGGGGGTAGGAGGGATGCCTTCGGACATGTTGCTCCGGCGCCCTGCTTTTGCATAAAGAAATTACCCAGAGTATTATCAGTATGAAAACACAGCAAAGCGTCAGGGGAAATCGAACAAGGGGGCCGTGCCGTCTGCCTGCCCTTCTGGCGCTGCTGCATGAAACGCCAGAAGCTTCTGTGTCGAATCCCTGCCTGGACCTGACCGCGGACGAGGAGATCGAAGGCACGCGAAGGGATCGAAGATATCTCGTCTCCTCTCCTCTCCCTTACCACTGCAGTGTGCAATGCCGGAAGGAAACGGAGGTATCAAAAACGGTTTTGCGGGGAGGGCGTGAGAAAAAGGCTTCGGCGGCATGTAAGAGCGAAATGACAGGACGACAGGTTCGCCAAGGAAGGCCGGACTATACGTAGCCAGGCCGGGAAAAGAGAGAGAAACCAAAAGAAAAAGCCAGACATGGAATCGTTTCCCTGATTTTGAATTTTATCCTCTTTCTCCATCATTCTCTCCCGTCCATCGCCCCACTCCCCTCCCTTTCCCCTTCTCGAATTCGGCATATTCGGCCGGGGAGAGGAGGGGTTCTGTGTAAGGCTTCTTTTGTGATGACCGGCCTCTGCGGATCGGGGGCCCCCATCGGGAGGCGGAGAGGTGGGGTGGGGCTTCCGTTACCGGTGGGGATACGCTGTCGGCATTCCTCGGCAGATTGACCACTTCTGACGGACGGCCGTTCAAGCCTGGCTTCTTGTGGGATCTTGATTCCGTTTCTGGTGCGACGTTCATGTCAAAATTACCGGCGACATTTCTTGGCCTTCAACTTTCATTATCTTTCATCGTGTATGCCTCTACCAGTCTGCGTGCTGTGGGGTCGGATGTCTGGTGCTCGGGCTGCGTTGCTGCCAGAGGAGATAGAGGGGGGGCGGTATTGTCGCTGTTCAACTTCACAAAACAACGTCAGCCGCGTGTCCTTCAGGCGCGAGACACGGCGGGCTGGAAGCGAGGTGAAATGTCATGGCCAAGGGACGAACGCAACAGTGGGTTGGTTGGGCCATGTACCGTTCGGCCCCCCTCGCTGGACGGCGAGATGCGGTTTCGGTTGAGGGGGTTTCGGTTGAGAGGTGAGCTCGAGACAAACGCGGGATTGCGCCGCCTCTGACTTCTTCGAGCGTTCCTAGTCCGTATCGAGCGGTGGGGGGATATGCCCTACCCAGCTGACACCTCCGAGCGACCGGCAACGAATAAAACGGTTGCCACGGCACGGTCGTTGGCAACGTGGGACGAGAGGTCCGAGGGGTCTGACCAGCGACATTGATTACCATGGTGGAAATTCATGACAAAGGGCCCTACTATGCCTACCTACTATTAGACATGGTATCTCATGATCCCCTTTTCGTACAGAAAGCTTGGTTCTCGCCCTGGCCCACACACTGCGAAGCGTCCATCAGTTCGAGACAAACGGGAACAAGCTACAAATAAACCGTAGCTCGATTGAATTCTCATAGATAATTTGTTAGCCTGAACGCCGTAGCTAATCAACGTGGCCCGCCATGACACCGCGCCGTGTAGATATGTCCACAATGGAAACCATCTTTCATAGACCCCGAGCCTTATGGGACAATATGTTTCAGAGCAATGCTTATTCCGTCTTCTCCTTCTTCTCCTTGCCTTCGTCCTTGGCTTCAGACTCGGCCTCGGACTCGTCACTCTGCCTCTTCTCCTCGCTCTTCTCTTCCGTATCCTCCCCCTTGTCCTCCTTGCCTTCCTTATTGTCAGCTCCCTTCTCTTGCTTCTCGTCCTTACCCTTGGAGCCGCCCTTCTTGGCCTTCTTCTTTTCCTCCTCCTTGCGCTTCTTCTCCTCGTCCTTCTTTTTTTTCTCCGCTTCCTCCTTCTCCTTTCTCAACCGCTCCTTCTCTTCCTGCTCGAGCTTCTCCCAGTCCCGAGACTGATCGCCCTTGGCCCTGTGCATGCTCTCGGCCAAGGATTCCCCGATGTGGGGCTGCGCGTTGCCAATCTTGGTACGGCCGACCAAGCTGACGAAGATGGAGGCGCCAACGATTGCGGTCAAGACGAAGCGGTACACCCCGTACCACGGAGGAGTCCAGCCCTTGTTCTTGGCACGGGTATCTGCGAGGTAAAGGAAGGTGAAGGCAGCAAACTGCGAAGTGAGAGCGTACTCGACGGGCATCAGAAGAGAGGGCCAGGCGATCATGGGCGCGAGAACACCCATTCCATACCGGAACCGTGTGCGGCGAGGGTGTGGTGTCTTCTCGGCGTACTCCATACCCTGCAATGCATGTCGTTAGCGGCGTGATTCGACGGGCACAGCTGGATATGTTCCTGATCTCACCCAGTGCACGGCTCCGAGAAAGGAGATTATGATTGCGCCGTATCCGAGCTGAATGGGCTCGAGCAGGCTCAGCCAGTACTGTGCCGACTCATGGTTCATGTAAATGTGATTGACAAAGGCCGATGTTGATGGCCATTCGACGTTGAGATCCCAACTGAGGTAGACTGTGCTCAGTGACGTCGCAAGGTAGGGAAGGGTACCGGCGAGGCCGAGGGCGTAGGGCTCCCTCGGAACCTCGCTGAGGTTGAATGTATCCCGGACGATGTTCTTCAAGCTCGTGGTTAGCGAATGTCAGTCACGTGGAGTGGACAGAAGACGATGCCCGTACCACTTCCTTCTTCAGACCGCCCGCGAGGTTCTCGTCATTCTCGGGATTCGCGGGCGCAGGCTCCCAGAAGCGCCTCGTAGTTGACTCGGTAGTGACCTCTTCCGGGCGTGCCTCGAGCTTCCTCTGAGCGATCTCCTTCTCGGCTTTCTTATCGATTTTGTCGTATGGAGAGTTTGTGTATTGTGCTTGGAGAGACAAGGGAGTCAGTCGAGCTGGTTGCAGGGCCGACGATGGTCTCTTGGAGCGCTGCAGAGCACCGGACGAAGCTCTCGTGGAGAAAGGCATGGAAGAAGCTGCTGCCGTAGGAGCTGTCGCCGAGCGCGGGGCAAGGCGCAGGATTTGTCGCGAGGAGCGAAGCATCATGAAGATGTCTATCGGGGGTTGACGAGACGAAGATGGTCTGACGTAGCCAATTGAGGACTGCAGTACGGTTTGTGCTCCCAGGTTTGTCTCAAAAATGGACGGGAGTCGTACGAGTGTGTGAGTGCTCTGGGGGAATAGACATTCAAGCTGTGGTCATGATTTTGGAGCTGCGAGAATCGGGCCAAAGTACTTGGAGGCTCGGGGTTTATCTGTGTGTCAAGAGGGAGCTGCCGATTGCCTCAAGTTGATGTAAAAGCAGGGTGGGTGACCAAGGCAAGGCACAGGAAGCCTCTTCCCTCCCATGCCCCTCCTCCTCTCGTCCAGTTAACTACCTACCTACCTACCTACCTAGTACATACTGTTGTACCTACTATAGTAGGTAGGTAACGTCAAGGCAAGGAAGGCAAAGAAAGCGCCATCGAGGAGTGCTCCGAGGAGCTCTAGCTGCCAGCTGGTGACGTAATTGTGGAGACATCTTCCCAAGTCCACGCCCAAGCCAGACGCTCCGTATTGGACGAACCATCAATGAGGTGGGGGTGTGGCTAATATAGATGATCCAAGCTTCTCCTGCCTCTGCCCATGCCGCCGTCATTCACAGGTGTCGAAGATGGAAGGCACAGACGCTGCATCAATGAGCTGGATACGTACCGGTCAAGCGCTAAACCGTCTTTAGCAGCGGCTTCGGTAAACCCACCCCTTCCGTGGCTTGACACAGCCAGCAGCCACAGACTGAGCTGAGCTGTTGACCTGTTTTGGGCACTTCGACGCCGCCCGCAATAGCTGCGGGGGAGGGAATGGAGCGTCATCATGCACAAATCAATCAGTCCCGTCCAGCCCAAAGAGAGAGTTCCAGTTGTCCAACCCCCCCCATACCTACACTACACCCACCAACCCTGGTGAACCCAGCTGCGAAGCTCAACGTACAATCCGTGCAGTTAGTTGACGGTGCATTCATTCAATCTCTATCAAACTCGAGCCGACTCTCCATAGGTATCGACGACGACTTCCCATCATCTGGCATTTCGACAGCCAGCTTTCCCAACCCAGCGACTACGGCCTGACTCCTTGCCTCTGCTGCGTGTCCACATCTTCCGAGACACGACGGACGGACGACAGAAAGCTCAACAACCCTACCCACCGCAAGATAAGATACCCAGCGTCGGCTTTCTACGACCATCTCTACACTAAGCAGTACCCACGAAGCCCCTCCGCCTGCCACTCACTCCCATCTCGACCTCACGTCACGCCCGCGTTGGTGACGGCAAAGCTCCTCCACCTGCATTTCTCACCCGCGCTAATGCGCTGATCGGGCCTTCCGACCTCCCCAGCTCTTCTCTCCGCTTGCCCATGCTTTGAGCAACGTATACCACGATAGAACTCAGACACCGAGTCTCCCTCGCCAGGGTAACGGCACCATACTTACAATATGTTGGAGGGACTCGTTGCAGGGCTGCTCAACAGGTTCTTGGGCATGTACGTCAAGAACTTTGACCCGACACAGCTCAAGGTTGGAATCTGGTCTGGCGATGTCAAGCTACGGAACCTTGAGCTTCGGCGGGAAGCACTGGACCAACTGAAGCTGCCCATCAACGTCATGGAAGGTCACCTCGGCGAGCTTACTCTCGTCATTCCCTGGTCCAACTTGCGCGGCGCGCCCGTCAAGGTCTTTGTCGAAGATGTCTTCCTGCTGGCCTCGCCCAGGGAGGAGGCTGCCTACGACGAAGAGGAGGAGGAGCGCCGGAAGCAGCGCGTCAAGATGGAGAAACTCGACTCGGCCGAGCTGCTCAAAGAGAGGTCTCAGGAAGGCATGAGTCAAGAAGAGGAGAAGAAGAACCAGAGTTTTACCCAGAGCTTGGTCACCAAGATTGTCGACAACCTGCAGGTTACCGTCAAGAACATTCATGTCAGATACGAGGACGCCATCTCTGCGCCCGGCCACCCCTTTGCTCTCGGCGTGACCCTCGAGGAGTTCAGTGCCATCAGCACCGACGGCCAGTGGAAGCCCACCTTTATCCAAGACTCTGCCAACAGTACCCATAAGCTCGCTACCCTTGGCGCTCTCGCCGTCTACTGGAACACGGATACCGAACTGCTAGGTCCCGGAAGAGAGGTCGATACGGGCGGGAAGCCTCCCATGCCTCATGACGAGATGGTTAACAAGTTCAAGAGCTTGATAGGGTCAACCCAAGACACAGGGCTCAATCATCAGTTCATCCTGCGCCCCGTCAACGGCAAGGCAAAGATTGTCCTCGACAAGACCGGGGACGTCCGTGTGCCCAAAGCCAAGGCCAGCCTGCTTTTCGAAGAAATCGGCCTGGTCATTGACGATGATCAATACCGCGATGGTCTGATGATGGTCGACCTTTTCCACTACTTCATCCGCCATCAAGAATACAAGAAACTCCAGCCAAAAGGAGTCACACCTAAGGAGGACCCAAGGGCCTGGCTCAAGTTTGCCGGTAACGCTGTGCTCAGCAAGATTCATGAGCGAAACCGCAGGTGGTCCTGGGACTACTTCAGGGAACGACGTGACGATCGCAAGCGCTATATCGAACTCTTCAAGAAGCGGAAGCAGCAGCAGCAGCTTAGCCCCCAGGAAATTGAAGACCTTAACAACCTCGAGTTTAAGCTCGAATACGAAGACCTGCGCTTCTGGCGGTCGCTAGCCCGCAATCAACTCAAAAAAGAGAACGCCGCTGCCCTCAAGAACCAGCCGCCCAAGCAGGAGCAGCAAGGCTGGCTGGCATGGGCCTGGGGCGGCGGTAATAAGCAGCAAGAACAGCATGCCGAGGATGATGAAAACACGCAGATCACCGAGGAGCAGCGCAAAGAGCTGTACGACGCCATCGAGTTTGACGAGAAGACGGCATTGGCTGAATCGGTCGACGTACCCCGTGACTCGGTAAAGATGCAAGTCGAGGCATGGCTGAGTACTGGAAGCTTCACGTTGAAGAAGAGCCTCAACGGCAAGCGAAGCGATCTTCTCAGCCTTCACTTTGACGTTTTCAAAGCTAAGGTTCTCCAGAGGCCCGATTCCTTTCTTGCCGATCTCAGTCTCGGTGGTTTGCGTGTCAACGATGGAACAACGCCAGACACCCTGTTCCCTGAGATTGTCAGGGTCAAGGATGCGCCCGATACCCACGACCACAAACGACTCACCATTGAAGAACTCGAAGACAATGACGATGAGCCCTTCTTCCGTTTTGAGGTTGAGCAGAACCCTATTGATCGTGAAGGGGACATCGCCCTTAGCGGATCGCTCAAACCGCTCGAGATCGTGTGGAACCCAAACTTCGTGGTTGGCGTTGCAGATTTCTTTCGCCCACCGGAAAGGCACATGGAATCTATCACAGCGCTGATGGAGACCGCTGGTGCCACAGTAGAGACTTTCAGAGAACAGACTCGCGCTGGTCTCGAGTTCGCGCTCGAAGAACACAAGACAATCAATGCCCAGCTTGACTTGCAGGCTCCGCTGATTATCGTGCCAGTCAGCATCGCCGTCAAGGAGTCTACCTGCTTGATTCTGGACGCCGGCCATATCAGTGTTAATAGCGAGCTGGTTGACAAGGACACGATGAAGCAGATTCAGTCCAAACAGCGGCAGTCGTACACGGATGAGGACTTCAAACGACTCGAGTCTGTCATGTATGACAAGTTCTTGGTGAAGCTCTCCTCTACGCAGGTGTTGATAGGCCCATCCATCGACGTGACGAAAGCCCAGCTGTCAAAAAAGGACGACACCCAACATCTACACGTGGTGGAAGAGATCAACGTCGACTTTGTTGTTGAGACTTCCATCCTTCCCAAGGCACCAAACTTGACGAAGCTCAAGGTTTCCGGTCACCTTCCCATGCTCCATGCTGCTGTCTCGGATTCGAAATACAAGAACCTGATGCGAATCATCGACGTCGCTATTCCAAAGTTTGGCCAGGATCAACCACAAGAACAGATCAAAGACTCTACGGGACAGGCAGTGGCAACGCGTCCACGTGGCCTGAGTACCGCCTCGACTCGATCGCGGTCACGGAAGGATCCCAGTAATCGCAGGTCGTCACAATTTCCCTTTATGCAATCGCAGCCAGCCATTGTCATTGACGATGACGATGACGACCAAGACGAGTTCGAGGACGCCGATAACGGTAGGGATGACAAAGAACAGCTTAGGTTGCAACAACGATCTTTCGAGCTCAAGTTCAAGGTGGATACTCTCAAGGGATCTCTGTACAGGAGCGATCCAGACAGGAAGAAGCCAGATCAGTTGCTCGTCGAGTTGGTCGCGGAGAACTTCGATCTTCTCTTCTACCTGCGCCCATACGACATGAACGCCGAGGTTTCCCTGGGTTCCGTTACCATGGATGACTTTGTCGACAATCCCTCAGCAGAGTTCAAATCCATCGTGTCATCAGGAGACGTCGAGGACCGCGAGCAGAACCGCAGCCTTGTCAGCGTCAAATTCACCCGCGTCAACCGCCTGTCGCCAGAGTTTATGCCGGTGTATGAAGGCGTTGAGACAAATGTAACTGCCGCCATTTCCACAATCAACCTCATCGTCACCAGAAAAACCCTCCTAACGCTTCTGGATTTCATCTTGGCAACTTTCACAGGGAACAACAACGAAGCGGCAGCACCGCAGGAGCAGAAGGCTATCTCTGATTCGGATGACGAAGACGAAGAAGTGGAGATAGCAGTCAATGCTCCGCCGGAGGATGTTCAAGCGAGTGCAGGCTCTATCAGAGTCAAGGTAGACTTGAAGAGTATCCGAATGATCCTGAACAACGACGGGATCCGTTTGGCCACCTTGTCGTTCAACCATGCGGACGTCGGAGTGTTTCTCTTGGGCAAGACCATGCGAGTCAATGCGAAGTTGGGCAATCTCAACCTGGTCGACGACATCAACCAGGGCGTTTCGGAACAGTCCAATCTGAGGCAACTCATTTCCATTCAAGGTGACGAGCTTGCCGACTTCCGTTACGAAACCTTCGACGCTGCCAACAAGAATGCGTACCCCGGATACGATTCCTCGGTGTACTTGAGGGCTGGCTCCGTCAAGCTCAACTTCTTGGAGGAGCCATTTAGAAAGATCATTCAGTTCCTCGTCAAGTTTGGCAAGATGCAAGCCATCTACAATGCTGCCCGTCAAGCAGCGGCATCGCAGGCCAACCAGATCCAACAGAGCACAACCAAGTTAAAGTACGATGTCGTGGTCAAGACGCCGATTGTTGTTTTCCCTCGGGTTGTCACCCATGGGCAGCCTAAGCGGGATGTCATCACTGCCTACTTGGGAGAAATCTATGCTCAGAACAAGTTTGCACCTTTGGATGATTCGGAATCTTCTCAGATAGCGACAAAGATATCGGCAGGGATTCGCAACATTCGCCTGACGTCCGACTTCAATTACCCTGAAGACCTCTCCGAAGAGTTGGAGCTAATCGACAAGGTTGATCTGGGCTTTAACGTCACCTACGCCGAGCACCAAGATGGCAAGAAGCGGCCCGAGCTCGAGGTCGAAGGCAGCATGTCTGATTTCAACCTTCGGCTTACACAGTTCCAACTGAGGTTCTTGATGGAGATTTCCAAGGCTGTTCCCGCTGCATTCGCTGCCGACTCAGAAGAACAGGATCAAGAGGCTGAGCGCGAAGTTGATAAAGAGACACTGCAAAGAGCGAGGTCTCTCCCCAATGACAAGAGCTCAAGCAATGACCAGAGCGAAGTTGATCTTGGGCCTGAGCTTTCACCCAAAAACCAATCATGGACGAAACTTGATCTGGTCTTCCAGGTCAATACAATTGGCATGGAGCTATTGCTGGCTCCCGAGCAGAAGCCGATTGGCAAGCTCGAAGATGCTAGCCTCTCCCGCTTTTCCCTGGACGGTACCAAACTGAAAACACGCATGCTGAATGACGGCTCTCTTGAGGGCGAATTTCTCATCCACTCATTTACTATCTACGATAGTCGTCCTCGCGAAATGAACAAGTTCCGGCGGATCATGACATCTTCCAACAAAGAGGTACAGCAGCTCATGGCCAGCATCACAATGTCAGCAGGCCAAGACAGAAACCTCATTGCCATCGTTACTATCGACAGTCCTCGCATCATCTTCGCACTCGACTACCTTTTCGCCATTCAGAATTTTGTCATGGTTGGCCTACAGCCCGAGGAGCCTTCGCCAGCGGACGAGGAGTCTCTCCTGGAGACGTCAGAGGAATCTGACATTGACGCCGAATCTATGCAAGTGACTTGGTCCAACAAAGCCAGGTCACAGAAGAGCAACAGCGATGAGGCTGAAGAATCCCCAGCGGAAGCCGATGAAAAGCCCCAAAACACCATGAGCATTGCGTATAGGGTAAACATTGTGGATGCCCAGGTTATTTTGATTGCAAATCCCCTCAGCGCCAGCTCAGAAGCAATTGTACTTGGCACCAAGCAGGTCTTGCTCTCACAGCAACACGCCCTGACCTTTCAAGTCTCCGAAATTGGAATGTTCCTCTGTCGAATGGATCGATTTGAAGACTCCCGCCTCCGGATCATTGACGATTTCTCCGTTCAGATGTCAATGGATAGCTCGAAGCCCAACATCACAAGCATTCATGCAGACATCGAACCTTTGATTCTGCGACTTTCCTTGAGAGATATTCTCCTTGCTCTTCAAATCGCCAGCAAGGCTACCGAACTATCGGACCAGCAACAAAAGGAGCAAGACGACAGGAAGTCTGCTTCCGCCGCAGATGAGAAGGCGAAGCAACTGCGCCGGGCTGGCCTCAAGCAGCGAACCGCCAGTGGTAAAGGGCCATCGACAATGGCGAACAAGACCGTTGTGTCCAAGACCGCCAAGGTGGCTGCATCTCAAGCGAAACAAGATCACGAAGGCTCGTATGGTACGGCTGTTCAGGTCCCGTCGAAACGTCACGAGGAACTATCAGCGACCATCGAGGGCATTCGTGTCGTTCTCATCGGCGACGTTCACGAGCTTCCCATCCTCGACCTGGGTATCAAAAGCTTTACTGCCACAGCCGAAGACTGGTCCTCCAACCTCAAGGCCGAGACAGCTGTCGATCTATACACCAATGTCTACAACTTTTCCAAGTCGGCATGGGAACCCTTACTTGAACCTTGGCAGGTCGGTTTCGGGATCGCGCGAGAGCAGCAGTCAGGCCTATTGTCCATCGACGTTGCCTCCAAGAAAGTCTTCGACGTTACAATCACAACTGCCACTATCGCGCTGGCCTCCAAATCTTTCGCATTTCTCAGCAAAGACGAAGATGTTCTCGGCAAACCACGGGGAGTTGATGCCCCTTATCGTATCCGTAACTACACCGGTTTTGATGTAGTGATACAGTCGAAGAGTACGTCGACAGACGACAACATGACAACCCGCCTCGGAGATGGCGAAGAAGCGCCCTGGAGTTTCGAGCCCTGGGAAAAGATGCGAGAAAACCTGTCCACGGAGGGTAGTACCGGCAGTGTGGGCATCCATCTTGAGGGTAGTGGCTTTGACCCGGTTAAGAACGTCAGACTGAACCGTGAGGGTGAGGCAATTTATGGCCTGAAGCCCAAGACTGACAATGTTTTGCATCGCTTGCTTGTCGAAGTCACTCTGGGCAAGGACAACGTCAAATATGTCACTCTTCGTTCGCCGCTTGTGGTTGATAACCTGACTCAAATCCCTGTCGAGCTGGGCGTTTACGACGCTCAAGAGGGTCACTTGCTCAAGATCGAGAAAATTGCTCCTGGTGAGAGCCGACCCGCTCCGGTGGGAGCTGTGTTCATGAAGTCCTTGCTGGTGCGACCCGACTCAGGCTTTGGGTATGCATGGTCTTCCGAGGCCTTGTGGTGGAGGGATCTTCTGAAGCGACCTACACGGACGATGGTATGCAAAGGAGAAAACGGTGACCCGTTCTACTTCCAGTTGAATGCCACGTTCGACAAGTCGAACCCGCTGACCAAGTAAGTGCCTCTGCTTGCTGTACATGATCTTTGCTGACCGCTCCGCTCAACCAGAAGCTACCCGTACATGCGTATCAAACTGTCTCCGCCGGTGATTCTCGAGAATCTTCTTCCCTACGACTTCAAGTACCGCATTTATGACAAGAATACGAAGAAAGACTGGGCCAATTTCCTTCGAAAGGGTGGCCTTAGCCCGGTTCACGTCGTGGAGCTGTCCCACCTTCTTCTCCTCAGTATCGACATGCAAGACACCGTGTTCAAACCCAGTGACTTTGCCATCATCAACTCCGGGTCGTCGGATGACTTCAAAAGGGAGGACAGGCTTCTTTGCAAGGATGCTGACGGCCTGCAACTCCATCTTAAGCTGCACTACTACAAGATACCAGACGGCGGTGGGGCTTTCCGCGTGACTGTTTACAGTCCCTATGTCATTCTGAACAAGACTGGGCTCGATCTTCAAATAAGGGCCAAGGGTTTCCTTCAAGGCGCGCGGCCTGCGGCTGGCCAGTCAACTCTGTCCAAGAGGTCCAGGTCTGACAGAGATCGTCCCAAGGCCACTCCGTTCATGTTCTCGTACGGCAACGACGATCATAGAAACCGAGCATTGTTGCAGATCGCCGATTCCGAATGGAGCAAGCCGCAAAG
The DNA here is from genome assembly GCA_030867255.1 of Colletotrichum somersetense. NCBI lineage: Eukaryota > Fungi > Ascomycota > Sordariomycetes > Glomerellales > Glomerellaceae > Colletotrichum > Colletotrichum somersetense. Next base: position 13,916 of record MU843598.1, read on the forward strand.
TTTCGACGCTATTGGTAGCACAACAGAGGTGGTGCTGCCATCTCCCTCTAAAAACACTGAAGTGCATATAGGCATTACGACTGAGGCTGGAGAGGGCAAGTACAAGATGACCAAAGTCGTTACACTAGCGCCGAGGTTCGTTCTTGAAAATAAACTTGGAGAGGAAGTCAACGTCCGCGAATCCAGCTCTTCAGGCTTCATGACGCTGAAGCCTGGCGCCCATCAACCACTTCACTTCATGCAAAAGACGGCGGTCAAGCAGCTCTCACTCTGTCATCCGGGGATGAACAATCAGTGGACTTCACCCTTCAACATCTCGGACATTGGTACGACTCATGTCAAGATTGCCAAGGCAGGACAACGCCAACGGTTGATTCGCATTGAAATTCTGATGGAAGGCGCCACGATTTTCCTGCACCTCAGCTGGGAAACCAAGAACTGGCCGTACCAGATGAGAAACGAGAGCGACACGGAATTTACTTTCTACCAGGCCAATCCCAGTCTGGAAGATGACGGAATCGAGGACAGGTCAGGCTGGAGACCTATCAAGTACAGGCTACCGGCCAGGAGTATCATGCCGTATGCCTGGGACTTCCCAGCTGCCAAGTTCCGTGAGATCATCATTAATGCCTACGGCAAAGAGAGACACGTCAGGCTGGCGGAGATTGGCAACCAGATCCCAATGAAGTTCACGACTACTTCCGGTCAACAAAAGATCATCGACATCAACGTGGCCGCCGATGGTCCTACACAGACTCTGATCCTATCCAACTTCCGGCAATCGAAAAGTCTGTACCGGCAAAAGTCAAAGTCTAGCTCCCGCACAAGTACCGATGGCTTCGAAGTCAAGGATCAGGAGACAACTGCGACTTTCCGAGCCCAGCTCAAGCTCTCGGGTATTGGAGTTTCACTCATCAACTCCCAACTCAAGGAACTTGCCTACGTCACTTTCAGGGACGTCTCGCTTCGCTACCACGATTCTCCTCTCCAGCAAACCATCAGCTTCTCGGTCAAGTGGATCCAAATTGACAACCAGCTGTATGGCGGCCTCTTCCCGATGATTCTTTACCCCAGCGTAGTTCCGAAGAGGGCGCAGGAGGTTGACGCGCATCCTTCGATCCACGCCATGGTCACTCGCGTCAAGGATGACTCATACGGCGTCCTTTACATCAAGTACGCCACGCTTCTGATGCAACAAATGACGATTGAGCTTGATGAGGACTTCGTCTACGCGGTTCTGGACTTTGCGAACATCCCCGGAGCCGCTTGGTCCGACAACAACGAGGAAGGCAAACTTTGCGACGAGGAGTTGGACATTCCCGAGCCGCAACAGCAGCACTCCGGCCAGGACATCTACTTCGAGCTGCTCAATATTCAGCCTATGCAACTCGATCTGTCATTCATGCGTACGGAACGCGTGAATGCCGAGAATAAAACGTCATCGCGGAACCCACTCATGTTCTTCCTCAATGTCATGACCATGGCAATAGGTAACGTCAACGATGCGCCCATCCGGCTCAACGCCCTCATGCTAGACAATGTTCGCGTGTCTGTGCCTGCTTTGACACAAAACATCTCGAGTCATTATAGTCAAGAGGTGCTCTATCAGATCCACAAGATTCTCGGCTCTGCCGATTTCCTCGGCAACCCAGTCGGTCTGTTCAACAACATCAGCTCTGGCCTGACAGATGTGTTCTACGAACCATATCAGGGTCTGATTCTCTCGGATAAACCCGAAGACTTTGGTCTCGGTGTCGCGAAGGGAGCTGCGTCCCTCGTCAAGAAGTCCGTTTACGGTTTCTCTGATTCTTTCTCCAAGTTCACTGGCAGCTTGTCCAAAGGTCTAGCGGCTGCAACTCTTGACAAGCAATTCCAGGATCGTCGTCGTATCACGCGTGCGCGCAACAGGCCCAAACATGCTCTTTACGGCGTTACCACTGGCGCCAACTCGCTCTTCACGAGCGCCGCATCTGGCGTCGGCGGGCTCGTGCGTAAACCACTTGAAGGTGCCGAACAAGAGGGTGCTCTTGGATTCTTCAAAGGTATCGGCAAGGGCGTCGTAGGACTTGCGACCAAACCCGCTATTGGTGTTCTGGACATGGCTTCCAACGTTTCCGAAGGCATTCGTAACACAACGACTGTGTTTGACGGTTCCGAACTTGACCGCGTCCGTCCAGCTCGATATGTGCCCCCCGACGGCATTGTGCGACCCTACAACGCTCGGGAAGCACTTGGGCAGTCATGGTTGAAGCAAGTTGACAACGGCAAATACTTCAACGAGAACTATATCGCTCACCTTGAACTACCTCGCGAAGACATGGTGGTGATGGTTACGTACTCCAGAATCCTGCTTATTCGCAGCCGACGTTTGACCTCGGAATGGGATGTGCCTCTGAAGGATATCCAAACCATTGCAAAGGAGCGGACGGGTCTAAGTCTCACTCTGAGAGGCGGCACCAACGGGCCATTCATCCCTGTCGGCGACGAGAGCGGTCGCGCTTTTTTGTACAAAATGGTAGCTGTCGCCGTGGAGGAGTTCAATAGGCGTTTCAGAGGATTGGAGTGAGACAAAACACGGCGAGAGATTGACGTCAAACGAAGGGATGGTATTGAGCTGGAAGCACGAAGATATCAGCTAGACTTCCCTTCATGATTACTTCCTGTTTTGGCTGAGGCCTCGAAGCATAGCCTCTTGATTCCTTAGCAGGCATATTTCAGTTAGCGTATAACAGCATTCGTCCTATGTCCAGAGCATTATGTCCTAATTTCATCGGAGCCATGTTCATCTTCATCACCTACTCACGAACCTTTATACTATGGCTAGCCGTTCGTAAACCTTGACTGAGCAGAGAGGCAAACCATGAACATGTGTGCATCGTGGCACTACTCACTGTACGAGATGTATAATGAATGTGGGGGTGTAATATTATCCCTAAAAATGACATGGAACCAAACGCCTAAGTGTAAGAAGCCGAAAAACAACCAATGTAATGCTACGATAAACTCCACCATGCAATGCAATATGACCCACCTTTTAACATTCTCAAGCCATCAAAACTCCTCTCAAGTCGTGTTTCCAGCGCTAGCCTCGAGCCCCTGATCTAGTTGGAAGGGCAGTAGCCGATGGTGCAGGCGTCGGACTTGCAGCAGCCACGGAAGCCGTTGGAGCAGGACTGGAAGAAGCCAGTGCCAGGTACGCAAACAGTAGGGTCGACATTGCGGGTGTTAGATTTGACTTCGGGGGTGAGAGTGGGTGCAGGGGCGGCTTTGATCACAGTCTCGAATGCCTTGACGTCCGGGCAGTATCCAATGGTGCAGGCGTCGGACTTGCAGCAGCCACGGAAGCCGTTGGAGCAGGACTGGAAGAAACCGGTTCCGGGAGCGCAGACAGTCGGGTCGGTGGAGCGCTTCTCGGCAACAACGGTAACGGCAACGGCGGCGGCGGCGGCGTCGGGGCAGTACCCAAGAGTGCAAGCATCGGACTTGCAGCAGCCACGGAAACCGTTAGAACAGGACTGGAAGAAACCGGTACCAGGGGCGCAGACGGTAGGATCTTGACGCTTGACGGTTTCAGCCCCGGCACTAGGACAATAGCCAATGGTGCAAGCATCTGACTTGCAGCAGCCGCGGAAGCCATTGGCACAAGACTGGAAGAATCCTGTGCCAGGGGCACAGACTGTGGAATCTTGACGCTTCTCCGAAGTTGAGGGGCAGTACCCAAGAGTGCAGGCATCTGACTTGCAGCAGCCACGGAAGCCGCTAGAGCAAGACTGGAAGAAACCGGTACCAGGGGCACAGACGGTAGGGTCAACGTTGCTGTCGGACTTGACCTCAGAGATGGGAGCTGGGGCGGTCTTGGGGGCGACCTCGCTCACGGTCTCAAAGACCGTGACATCTGGGCAAAAGCCGACAGTGCAGGCGTCAGATTTGCAACAGCCTCGGAAGCCGTTGGAGCAAGACTGAAAGAATCCCGTACCAGGGGCGCAAACAGTGGGATCTTGACGCTTCTCCGAAGTGGGGGGGCAGTAGCCGATGGTACAGGCGTCAGACTTGCAGCAACCACGAAAGCCATTGGCACAAGACTGGAAGAAGCCGGTACCGGGAGCGCAGACTGTATCGTCGCGCTTCGCATCATGATAAGGAGCCGCCACGGTGAAACTGACGGTGGCAGCAATGAGGGTGAAGATAGTAGAAAAATGCATTGTAACTTCTGTAGGTGAGATGGAGAATCAAGCAGAAGACGATTGGTGTTGATGAGTTGAATTGAAGATTGAACGATTGTCCCAAGGAAGGAGATAACGACAAAGGAGATAAGGAAATCACAAAGGAAAAAGCGGAAGAGAAAAATTGTTTGAGGCGTTGAAAACTTGGATAAGTGTTTGATGATGATGGGAAGAGAAACACAATCGAGAAAGGAGATGGAGGTTGATTTATAGACATTGAACAGCCGCAACAAGATTAAGCATTTTCGAGCTCGGAGACTATTCTCAATCTCACCCTATTATGCAGTCGTCTGCGCTCCTTCGGAATGATTCCATGGCTGCAACTAACCAGCACGTTGTGTTGCTGTTGTAGTGGCCGTGATGTCAATCGCTCGCTCCAAGCCGAATTTGGTGCAAGTCGACGAGAGCTCAGGAGTTTGCTGCGCAACAGCACCGCCCATCCAGCTTCTGACGCAGCCAGTAGCCACGCTAGAGAGAAGCCTCCGAATAGGCTATTAGCCAAGTCATGTGCCTCGAATGCCATCCTCCCTCTCTACACTCGGATCCTTCCGAACAAATAGGAAGCTGGGCGTCATCCAAGCTGGTCCAGGTGGCAGTAAACACTCAGCCACTCAAAACCAAGCGCAACAGGCGTGCGTCGCAGGGCTGAGCTGAAAACCGGTCGCCTAGTAGCTCAGGGCTGGACTGGACGGTAAGCCGGCGACTAGGTTACTTTGGGGGAAGTAAAGGCGGCGCAGCCGAGCTGTCAGACGCTGACAGGCTGCGCTTGTTCATTTGTGGTATTGTGTGTAAGCAAGAGAGGTGGTAAGCTTATTCTTGGCCTGCAGGATTTTTGGGGGGTCATGCATATCAAGATGCTGTGGACGTGGGCTTGGAAAAGGGATCGAGATGTATCTTTCTGTGGTGGAAACTCGTTCGACAGGCATGTGGATGATGGAGGCAACTGGACAGTAACAACTCACCGTGTTACCTTACAGTGCATTGCTAAGACCAGGTGTATGCCATCCTTCTCATGTTGAACAGAATACTTTGAACGGCACTACCCTTGCCGGATGTTCAGAATTATTTTAGTATATCCGATGCCCTTCTCATTCTGCTGTGTCTATCCCCCCTGTATCCAGTGAGAAAGTTGATCCTGCAATGCTCCCGCGGTTTGAACTTTCTAGGGCCGTGGTAAACGAGGCAAAACCTTATAGAGGCCAATATCGTTATCCTTGGGTAACACTATGAATTGGAATTTGAGCCAAGGCACCTGGGACCCCTTCATATCAGTTCTGATAAAGCCTGGTGGGATTCCAAGTTGAACAAAGACATGATATGTAGGGGCTATCCAGCCGCAAGCGGAATGCAGACCTTGCATGCGCTGAAGGTTCCCCGCGTCCCCGTCTTGGCCATCGATGCATGACACGCCGTAACGGAACGGGTTGAAATTCTCATAAATTCGAGCGTATGCCGATTGATTCATGTCTAGTGAGCGATGTGGGAGACTGCCATTGATCAATACGATGATCTGATAACGACAAGAAACAATCCTGCTGTATGGACTACTTTAGATATGCATATATACCTGGTATTGTCACATATAAATTGTAACTTGAGCAACTACATTGCGGTTTCTCAAGCAGACTCTAGGGTTCATTAGATAGCTCTATACATCTCAGCACTACGGGCAGAATGTTATGGCGTGTACCTGTACCTCGGGATACTGCCACGTAAACGGAAAATACATACTCAAGTGGTCAAAAGCACATGGCAGTCCCCAATGTAGACTGTAGTCCGTTGACGGTGTAAGCTGTAGTTATTCAAGAATGGAGGCGCGTACCGAACGCACAGTACAGCAGGGAACTGGAAGATGCATCTTTTCATAAAGTTGAAGTCTCGGAATGTACTGTAATTTGCAAAGGCTTGAAGCCGGAGATCACCGCTCCAAAGGCGTCGAACGCTCCGTGGGTGATCTTTGAAAATAGCCCGCATGTAGTTGCTCAACGTCGAGGTGACGACGTGGTCAATTTTCTGGTGGAGTTGCTCGCGAAACTTTACACCCTTCACAGTATGAGTTTGACAAATGGCGCTGAACTGTTTTCTTCACTTTTGGTATATTGACTCATCTGCAACATCACAACCCGCCCTGTCGCCTACTATCGGTATATGACGCATGTTCTTGATGGCTTTTCGGTATTGTTCAAGGTTCATTTTCTGGTCCTCTCAGCTTGAATATACTGACATATCATATGAAGAACTCAATGACGTATTCATGAAGCAGAACCAGCGCCGGATCCAATTGGCTGTCTTGCTTCAGTTGAAGAAAACCGAAGGCGACCAAGAACAATAATCGACACATTGGTTGACTTATAGAATCCACTATTAGGTTCAAACCCTGTTCAAGAGCAACCCGGCCTTTCCATAACAGCTGTGGGAATTTCTGCCGCAATGGAGTAACGAGAACGATGAAGGACGGTAGCCATGTTTTGCAGGCGCCCACACGAATACCAACATCTGGTCCCGTACGGAATGAGAACAACGTGATGATGTTGATGAGGAGCCGCCTTATAGAGATTCAAGGAGGTTATCCAACTAGATTGTTGCTATTATATGCATTCACAAGAAGAAAGGGACAGGATAGAACGGTAAAAGCGGCATTTGGTGCGACGTTGGGGATACGGAGAAGGCTCTGACGGTGAATTTAGAGATACTAAGAGGGAATAAGAAAGGCAGTGCAACCCTTGCAAGCAATGCCAAGCATCTGGTGGCTAGGTGCCTGAGAGCAGCAGGTTTAGCAAACGAAATGCCTGGGAGCGGAGTCGCGAAGTCGATCCAAACAAACGTCGCCCACGGCGACCCGTGGTGATGGATCTGGGGGCGGGGACATCCATGACGGCTAGCGTCTCTTGGGCCTGTGGCTAACGGGTGAAAGGGAAAGCATTAATGCTTATCGTCCTTCCCGTGCGACGGGGTGGGGAATGCCCACTGCTCGTAATTATCATTCATAAACGTCTCGTTGATGCTGGCCGCTGCAGTTCTCCTGATTGGGCACGATGGGTCTTCTCTTGCCTGCGCGTTGGATACATGCCACATTGAAGTAAGCGACGTAGGACAGCCAAGGAGGCACGTATGCAACAACTGTAATTCCGTACAGGAAGCTGTCGGTCCTCGGAGCTCACCTAGGAGCTTATCATTGGAAATCCTTCACGTGTCTGTAGTGACAAGACAAAATCTACCCAAGAATCCTTACCAGCGGTTCAAGTGGCTTAATAGGTACAGCGGAGCCGACCGAAGTTGGAAACCCAATAGGCATGGCACTTTGTCGTTGGTCGACAGGCGCACGCGGTCATCGACTGGATTGGATGCAAAGATACGACGGGTGCTTCCGGCGTCCTGACAGGCTAAGCGACCCTGGTCGTCTTCCTGGGGTGGGTGGTGTGGCCGCATGGGGCACACGCATCCCTCGTTCTACACCGTGCTCAAGCATAATTATCTGGCACTTGGCTGGAAAGCTGCCTCCAAGTTGCGTGTAAGCGCGTGCGTTAATCGTGTCGCAAGGTGATGCTCGTGGTCGGCCTCGGGAGCTCCAGAGCTTGGCTTGCCATGCTTTGGCTTCTCGGCCCCTATCCGGTGTGCAGAAAAGAGATGATCGTGATCTGAGGGAAATTCTGCCCGACATTTATCGTCGTCGCATGAACCATTTGTCTGGCCAAACCATGCCTTCATTGTAGCCGCTATGTTGCGAAACACTATGATTCAGATGACAGGGCCAACTTGACAACTTCTAGGGTTCATCCGGTCTTGCTACTACGCACGCAATACGAGCTGTGGCGCTTGGTTACAAGGCACGGACCTATGTATGTACCGGTAGTTGTTATCAAGACACCGCCTTGGACACGTACCCAAGTGCCCTTATCATTAATCTTACCACCCTCCATCACTGGGTCTTTTCTTAGCAGGCATTGGTCTACCTACCTACCTACTACTACTAGGGAAATGCTAAGGCTAAGGCGCGTTTTCTCTGGATCCCGGCACTCCCGATGCCCGTTCGATCCATGGCGTTGGTAGCGCCGTAGCGGCTGATGCAGCCATCTCCAGCCAGCTTCGATACTCCGCATACCTGGTTGTCTCCTTGACAGGTTGGGGGTCACTTCGCGTGTTTCTTAGGGCCTTGGTGTCTCTGCCCCTTGGCTACAATTACGCCCAGCAGTGCGGCAAGATCTACCATACCAGTTCATCCATCGCACAAGGCCGGAGCCCGGTCTTGAACCTATCAGCGGTCTCCGTTCGTCGTTGCTTCAAGACATGGACGACATCCCCAGACATCACTTGTCTAATCTTGTTGGCGGTCCCTATTCGCCAATGATCCCAGCAAGAAGGCGGATCGGTCTTCCACCTACACTAGAAGTAGGTAGGTACCTACTCATGGGCCTTGATTGGGGCGCACTCAGCCGACGGCATCTCGTCCTTGAACCTTGAGTCCATGGCTATTCGTTTGCTGGATTCTTGGGCGCAACCAATGACAGCTGCTGGTCTCACGACGTCGGCAACCGTGTGTGTACATGTTTACCCTCGCCTATTGGTGTGGAGGTTTACTATGACAGTGGAGCCCAGCACTTTTGCTAGCTTACGATGTATGCATAGCAGATTGGATTGGCTCTTCTTCGTCTCGTCTCCCCAATCTCAGCCGACCCCACTGCAAGTCCCCATCGTTCCATCAACCTTCCAGAAATGGACGCGCGCCGTTAGTTTTGCCCCCCATATCGAAAGCTAAAGGTCTTAGTCCGGGCCTGGGCAAGAGTCTGTGCGCTTCGGCCACACCAGGTAGCCCTGGTTAAAGCGAAAGAAAAGCCACAGGTACTACTACTAATACGGGCATTTCATTCGGGAAGGGAAGGGGAAAATTCCACTCCTTATCGCGGTACGCTGAGAAACGATTGAAGGGATCCCGGGATTAGTGTAGACTTTACATAGTGCTATCTGGGCAACCCACCCGGTACTCTAAACTACGATAACTCCCTTGAATATGCGGGTATCAGTAGGGCATGCAACAAGCAGCCAGAAAAGCACTGCCTGTGCTTTCTTCACAATCCGCATGCTTCTTCCAAGTTGTGAGTAGTTGGAAGTTCCAACTACCTACCGCATGTTCACGTTGTAAGGAGCCAAAGAGAGTCGCTGCAATATATCGGACAGAGTGACTTCGTAAGTAAGCTGAGTAGACGCGAGCTTATCACCCCCAATGTTAGGCAGACATGCAAAGATAGAAGAGAATGAAGGGCCGAAAAATTTGCTAGCAAGCTTGTTCGTTCCCGGGAGATCTCGTTATCTCCAGTTCCTTACCCAGCGTCCACACTCCCACGCTCCCCCGGTCTTCCAACCCTGGTCTAGCCATTTCCTCACAATTACACACCCTGTGAACCCTGTCTCCCTCGTTGACCCGCGTTCCTGTTGGCCGCGTGCCGTTCAGAATCTGGGCCAATCCGCCAAGATGGGCACTAAACCGCGTGAAGGGTTCCTCCACACCAGAAGGGCGGCGAGCTCCATCCCCCACACCCCCCGGCTGAGCGCTGATAAGCCCGACGAGTCGCAGACAAACATTGGTTACGGTACAGATAACGTGTCTAACGCAGCCTCGGCTCTACTTTCGGTGTCCTGTAATGTCACACTGGGGTTGTTAAAAAGGCTCTCCCCTCGGACGTGTAAATCACAAGAGGTCCTCGTGGCTCTCGTCTGCGTCGTGCAGCTCCCCTCTCCTCGAGTTCCTCGCCGTCAATTCTCTCCGCAACCACAGGGCACGTTCAAGTGTGCAACCTACGGTACTATTGGTAGACCCCCGAAGGAATTCGTTTCTTCCAAGAGCCTTCCCCCTTCGTCCGTCGGCACGCCCTTAAGAAAAAATTCAGCATGGCTTCTCAGGTGACCGAGGTCAACCAGACCAACACCTCCGTCGGCAGCACGCCGCCCCGCCGCAACTCGGACCCGGCATTGGAGATCAACAACCAACACCACCACCAACATCTGCACCACAGCGACCGCGTAGATGCCAAGGGCCACGAAGACAACGTCGCTTACGCGCGAACTGGTGACTCGACAGTCCCTCACCAGAGCCATCTCCAACAAACCGGTGCACCCCATGACATCGAGAAGGGCGACAAGCTCAGTGGCCCCCCCGATTACGATGGCGAAAAGAATGGCACTGTTTCTTCCCACGGGGAGGAGGACAAGAAGCCCTCCAAGTTCAAAACTCTCTACCGCCGCTACAAGTGGGCTGTCCACCTGTTCATCTTCTGCCTGTTTACCGGCTGGTGGATTGCTTCGCTCGTCCTGCACCGCAACGACAAGAACTGGGTTGTTCCATTTCTCGTATGGCTCGGCATCTCGCTTCGCATCCTCTTCTTTTACATCCCGAGTTCCTACGTCTCCCGGCCGATCAAGTTTGTGTGGCAGCACAGCGCCGTGCTCATTTATAACTTCATCCCCGCCAAGTTTCGTACCATTGCCGGTGCTGCATTGACGCTCGCCGTAATGCTCGTCGGCTCATTCGTCTCGGAAGAATCGGCTGACAACACCCGCGAGAACCGTGCGGTCTCCATCTTCGGTCTCATTGTCATTCTGTTTGCGTTCTGGGCGACATCCAACAACCGCAAGCGTATCAACTGGCGTCCTGTTATCGGCGGCATGTTGGCACAGTACATCATTGCACTATTCGTCCTCCGTACTGGTGTTGGTTACGATATCTTCAAGTTCATTGCGGATCGTGCAGGGGACTTGCTCGGTTTCGCCAACGAGGGAACTGCTTTTCTGACCGCTGACAGCGTGATTGACCTTCACTGGTTCATTAGCGGAGTCATCCCCCCCATCATCTTCTTTGTGGCCATTGTGCAGGTCCTGTACTATATTGGCTTCCTCCAATGGTTCATCGGAAAGTTCGCGACCTTTGTGTTCTGGGCGCTCGAGGTGTCTGGTGCCGAAGCAGTCGTTGCCGCTGCCACTCCCTTCATTGGCCAAGGCGAGTCTGCCATGCTGGTCCGTCCCTTCGTCCCTCACATGACCAAGGCCGAAATCCATCAGATCATGACGTGCGGTTTCGCAACTATTTCTGGATCAACTCTCGTTGCGTATATCAACCTCGGTCTCAACGCCCAGGCAATGGTGTCGTCATGCGTCATGTCAATCCCGGCCTCAATCGCCATCTCCAAGCTTCGCTACCCTGAGAAGGAAGAAACTCTGACCGCTGGGAAGGTTGTTATTCCTGACGATGACGAGCACGAGGCGAAGAACGCCATGCACGCTTTCGCCAATGGTGCATGGCTGGGTATCAAGATTGCCGGAACGATCGTCGCCTCGATCCTTTGTATCCTGGCTTTCATCGGTCTCGTCGATGGTCTGTTGACCTGGTGGGGAAGTTACCTCAACATCAACGACCCTGACCTGACCCTCAACCTCATCACCGGTTACCTCTTCTACCCGGTTGCCTTTCTTCTGGGTGTTCCCCGTGATGGCGACTTGCTCAAAGTCGCCCGTCTGATCGGTCTCAAGGTCATCGCTGTAAGTGCAAATCCCAATATGCCCACATGTATGTCGTGTTGTTCCATTTCAGATGCTGATCTTACCCGGCAGAACGAGTATGTTGCCTTCTCTGCGATGAAGGAACCCGAGTACCTCGATCTTTCGCCTCGTTCCCAGCTCATCGCCACCTATGCCCTCTGTGGATTTGGCAATATTGGCTCTCTAGGTATCCAAATTGGTATCCTGGGTCAGCTGGCTCCTAGTCGCGGGGGTGATGTCAGTGCCATGGCTATCTCTGCCCTGATCTCTGGTGTCATGTCGACTTTGACATCGGCTGCAGTTGCCGGTCTTGTTGTTACTTCTCAGGCGACTAATCTGGCCCTCGGGTCTTGATTGAGGAAACGGATGATGAGTGAAAACGACTCATTTGTGGATTTGAACGAAAGAAATGACTTCAAAAACAAGAAGATGCTGTACGATTTCGACGAAAGCGCATTCTAGTCGCTCAGAAAAGAAGGTAAAATATGCTTCCCTAGTAGCAGTAGATAACAATATCCTCCCTCGGCAAGCAAGCTGGGTAGTACTTAGAATATGATGACAAATTTTTGAACGTCTTACTGGAGGTGAATGGCGGGGTATTCTGGATCATTTAAATCCAACAGAGTCAGGACATGGCCGCAGATTCTATTTTTGCGCCTCCACCTTTATTCTTGAGCGTGAGTATTATTTCGACCGAACCTGTCTGCTCCGTTTAAATCCGACTTGTTTGTCCGCCAGTTACGCCCGGCCCAACGGGACTCCGGCCGCGTAGAGCATGGCCCTGTTATTGGACGGAATGGGCAAGTGAAGATCTACCTGATAAGCAGGAAAATCCAAAGCCCATCGGTTTCCTGCGGAAACCAGCATCGGCTATAGCTTCAGACTTGGCTACTGACGGCGAAGCCTTGAAAACTTTGATCCCGTGAAGTTTGATGCATATCAATGGCAACAGAGAATGAACCTAAAGTTGGCAGTTTTATGGATTCCGCACAGTATTATTGATCCATTTAATTTGCGAAACAGATTGGGTGTTCTTCGATTTGCTTCTGTCGCAAAAACGACGCCGTCAATTGCGGGCAGCAATTAACGCCTTATAAACCCCTTATGACAGCTTCTCATAATCAGACACCAAGACATGTAAAGAAATTGTTAGAGTAAGGAAGGGCAAGGCGGTGCCGTTCCGAATGAAGTACTTTTGATGTCTGGGAATCGGTGTCGACACCTTTTGCACGAGTTACCATTGGTGACTTGGGAACACTTGAAGTAGTCTAAACCATTGGGTGTACCGCTCGTTGGTCCCTAAGGGACTTGGAGACGGTGATGCAGGCAGTGGAGCGGGTATGAATGCGCCATCCCACCAGGCCGTGTGGACTTACACTACCTATTTTAAACCAATCTGTAGTCAAATAAATTGACTAAAGCAGCCGAGTCCACTAGCAAGATGAGTCTACAAACAGCACTCGGCACGCGGTTTCGAAGAAATTAGGTGTGTTTTACACAAAGATCCCACCTTTCTCCAGTTTCAGAGATAGGCAAACGCTATTTCAGCGAACTATAAGTGATATTCGGACGAGCCCTATTGTCTAGCCGGCAAGGGTTGTCCATATGCCTGGCACTGGCTTTTACAGGGCTTCTACTCCAGAGAGTACACTAAGATCATATGCAAAAGCAGCACTACTCACTATACTATTTAAATCATCTAATAGCGTGACGTATAGCTGGATCAGGTTGAACTGATTTTCACGCAAAGGAAATTCAAGTATTGCCCAAAACACAGAAGAAAGTCGCAGCTCCAGATTTGAAATAAAAATAAAATAAAATAAAAATAAAAATAAAAATAAAAACAAAAATGACAGATGTATTTTTCTAACAATCGTATGAAAAAGTGACTGTTGGTTTCACAGATTAAAGGTGGGGTGACCTGGGTCAGTCTTGTGATGGATGATCTCGACTGTTGCCGGAGAAGGAAAAAGGGGGGAAGAGGCGAATAATCTGGTGATCCATATATAAGTGGGCCTCATTCCCGGCATTTCAGTTGTTACGGATTCGATTCTTTTTCTAATAATGACTTTCCATATCCTATGATGTTATGGTAAACTTGCCTCAGCCTTCATCCATACTTGTATACGGTGCTGACTAGGCGACAACTGTTAAACTTCCAGTCCTTGCTAAGCGGCATTAGTGAATTGAGAATGTGTGGCATAGTCTTCAGTAAGGATGCTCTCACGAGTAATGTTCCGGCACTCGGCACCCGTATTGCTGCCAGGAGGTGGGGTGGGGGCTCCGTAGCACAGATGTAGAAATCATCGGCAGGGACTCGGCAAGAGAAATGCCCGGGATTTCTCTTATGGCTGGAAAGGCCTGCATGGGAGACAAAAGCAGTATCCCCTGGTTGAAAGCAATCGTGACGGCACCGGCAGCGCAGCGAACAAGAGCTTAGAGCAATGCATTTCTCCTTTTAAACCCCGGCGACTTTGAGACAATCCTGCCCTCTCCAGGAAAAACGCGAAGATCTCGTATAACCGTACGCAGTTAGTTGGTTGCCCCCGATCCACTGCTTTGACCTGTAAAGTCGCGACTCCCCAATTCTTGTGACCCCTCGCGTCAGGTTCTTGTCCCGTGCTTCATCTCATGTCTGACTCTTGCAAAGAAGTCCCGCAATATACTGCGACACATCTGCATCATCTAATCTCATGTTGTTAGATCGAACTGACGTTCTTGAATCTGCAAGGGCCAACCTCAAACGCGCTCGTCTGAACTCACTGACCGGAATATCCAACATGGTTGTGTAGATCATCGCTGCCCCATGGCGGTCTGAGTTTTTCTTTGCTCGATGACATCGAGTACAAAAGGAGACCAAGTCATCGTGGACTTGGCAAGTAATACATTCCAAAGCATCTCGACGTCTCTCATTTCATCGCTAGCCGATTTCAATTCCTACCCGAGTTCTGTGAACTTTTTCTTCGCCTGATAAAATTCGATATCATTATTTTCTTCGACCCCTACATACTCAAATCTATTACCCACTCTTCCAACAACATGCATTGCAAGACCGTTCTTTTGGCCTTGCTTGGCGCCATGAGCGTCTCGGCTGCCTCTATCAAGCAGCAGAATAAAGGCGCCGATTTTGGCAAATGCACTCCGACTGTGGACTTTCAACTTGGCCGTCCCGGGCGCAAGGCTAATGAGGGCACATTTCTACCCACTGATCCCCTTGTCAAAGGGGGGCAGCAGGATGCACTTAATCCTAACATCATTACGAATGAGATTTGCAACCAGCTCACCAATGTTTGTGGGGCGAACCAAGCCGCGAAAACCAAATGTCAAGACGCCAAGGCCAAGGTCGCGGCGGCGGGGGTCAAAGATGCGTCGGCTGCACAGATCTTCAATAGTGCCCTGGGTTTTTAACCAACGACGCCAAGGCCCAAGCTTTCCATTCTGTGTCTCCGCAACTCGTGGGTGTCAGAATAACTTACACGATTAAACGGAAGTAAACGAGAACTTTCCCGGCATCGATCGCCAGTAACTGGATTTGGGCTCTTCTTTAGTTCAGAAAGAAAGCGTACACAGAGGCAAGGGGGCATTCGATATCAATTTAGAAATCGATAGACACGATACAGAATCTACCCAATCCAACAGCTGACACCATACTATTCATATCACATCATTATGAGCTTATGACACCATGGTTCAAGAGCGACCGTTATGTAGCCCGATTTTAATCTTGTTGAAACAGTTGGAGAGAGGGGTTGTCGAATTATTTTCCCGAAGGTTACATCTTAAATTGCTCCCTTTTTCAAAAATTTCACTACAGACTAGCATATGCAATTGTACAGATAAAAACTCCATAGGCGTTATACGGAATCCGATAGAGAATGCTCTTGTTGTCTTGACTCTTGTCAGTTCTGTGTGAATACTAGATGTTGGATTTAACCGATCTGTGGCCAATGCGCATGCGCAGTGGGGTCTTGTATGACTTTCCTCGCCTTGCTGACCGGAATGATGACCAGCCTAGTGCTCTCATGAGAGGCACAAGTGTGGTTTGGTCCAGAGCCTAGTCCAAATCCGCTAAATTCCATAACTTCGTAGCTTATAGCGTTTTTCTCTAGGTCATATGTTAGTTAGCCGTTAATGTATTATCTGAACGCCATATACGAACATGGCAGCTTCAGTGAACTGACACTAATTAAAATGTTGGCCAAACTTTTCTGTACCTTCTATAACACAGAGAAACCGTTTCGGTAAGTCTGAGTTTCTAGTGTTAACACTCTTGTTTGACTAATCCAACTTACGATGTTTGGACCAGAATCAAATCGGATAAGTTAACTTTCTAATTAGTATCTGTATGTGAGTACTGCTGTGTGGTGATATATGTAGACATCTGGGTTTAAGCCCGAACTCAGATATTGGTGCGTGTAAAGTTTCCGGTGATCACAACACGGCGTTCATCTCCAGAGTTAATACTGGACCTGACTCAGGCGAAACGGGTTGCTGGGCAGATGATGGAGAATGCGACGTAGAGACTGTTAGGCACTTGAGCCAGATGTCGCATAATTGTTAGCTAGCGCTGGTTTCTGATAGCAAGCTACGGATGAAACGCCCCACCGTGTAACATCCAGAAGGGGTCTCGAGGAAGAGTAATGGAGGAGAAGAAAGGGATGATCAAAGCTTAAACCGATCAAAATAACGGAACCTGTTGGTATCACAGGCTCCATTCGAATGGGTTGAAGAGCGATAGTATTGGAAATGATGTATCTGTTGCTGCTGAAGAAGGGAAAAGAATGAAGAACATGGGGGCTGCCAAGCAGCCGGGTAGAAATAGGTTGGCAAACGGATGCCGGCCTTCGGGCTGTTCCATATCCGATGCCCATATTCCAACAGAATCACTAATACCGTGGGGGGTTTTATACGAAGCAGTGGCCTCGGAGAGTACAGCTAAAGTGTAGTCATTGGTGAGCAGGATTTAGACCCGCAGCCCGCTTGAACCTTGAACCCGTAGCTGGGCCAAGCGCTTCCGGGCCAACACGGCAGGTGCGGTACACTTTCAGTCAATCATCCCTTGTAGAGTCGCACAGTGCTTGAAAGTACGAGACGACATATCAACTGATTGCTCAGGAGTCTGGGTCCATGCAGACTGCAGCGGCATGCTACCAGACGCCATCAGCAGTCGGAATGGGCTCCTGCAAGGATATATTAGCCAATTCTTACTTCTTGTCCTACTATTGTAACCAGTATCTGAATGCTCAACAGCTACTAACTTTCTCGGTAGGTGAGCCGACCCGAGCCTGGGCGGCTTCTCTACTTTAGAGCCGTGTCTGGCGTTTTATTTTTCTTCTAGCCTGGCTCCAATTTTCATAATCACTTTCGGACAGAGTATAACCCCACGAACGACGCCAAACGGGTTGCCGACCACTTTGGACTGGTGAAAGAGAAAGAATTGACTCGGCCAAGTCATATTGAATCCCATTGCGCCGATGACGGGCAATCGGTTCATGACGGAAAATTACTTCATCTAGACTCGTTCTGGCACCAACAAAACGCCATGGCCCCGTCTTATGACACGACCTACTCTGGAAAAATGGCTGCACTCTTACTTACTCAAGATCTGGCTTCCCCCTCGTCGCCCTCTGTGAAGTTAGCGCGCTGACCCGCAGTCGTGCTGGCAAGTATCTACGAGAGCAGTATCACAATGACTGCACGTTAGTCTTGGACGTCGATACTTCATCCAAATGGCCCCAAAAGTTCATAGCCGGCAACGCAAAACCGGCTTCGGTCCGTGGAAACAGAGTTCACCACGTTGCTAAGCCGATGGCGCCGCCTCTTGCGTTTCGGGATTGTTAACCCTCCAAGCAAATTGGTAAATCCGGTCCAAGTCTGAGAATGCAGCATTGTATTTACGAAGTTTGTTGAAAAGTCCACCAGGGCTCCCTATTCCAATGATGTGCTTATCAACATGACCTTGGTCGGTTCAAGAAGGCTTTATATTCCCAGACACCTCCGAGGCGATGAGGAGGGAGATGGGTCTGGTAATGCCCAAAGTCTGCCAGAGGGTGTGTATATGATCACAGCCTTCAACTACGTGAGCGACACAAGGACGGCTACGTGTTGGCTGCGTAGCGATGTTGTGGAAGGAATTAAGCACGCGTATTCGTGGGCCGCACGCATATGTCGTACGGATTCGTGGGAGGTACTGCGACTGTGACACCGGTATCGCGATTTCTGCGATTATTGGAAACTTGGGTGACTCAAAACTGTTTAGCGTCCAGATGTCATTTCCCACATCGTATCCTAGGAACGCCCAATATGCGCCGCGCTATAGAGTTTGCAATGGTTTCTAGCTCGGGACACACAAAATAAAATCTTATACTTGCGTTTTTGTTATAAAATTGGCATAGGCTCTTATGTGCTTTTTCTTATAGCAAACGTCTAGTCTAAAAAAGGTCTTCATGCTCGACAAGACCCAACACATGGCTGACGTCCTTGCTTTCGTACCGAAGTCCACGTCTACGTTCCGTACTAAAGGCCGACAGAACGAATTTCGAAACATACAGATGGTGGGGCAGCAACGCACTCGGCATGGCTTCATGGGCGGCTGAGATTATGGGCTTGAACTGTAGGTTTTAGAGGAATAGCCTTGTGTCTATTATGTTGTTGTCACTTTCGTTTCCTAGCATCTTTCCACAAGCGACGCAAGCAATTACGGTGCTAGGTCAAAAGTCTGGTTATAGCAATGAGGATAACCCAACGAAGAGTCAAAGAGGGGACCCATTGTTAGCTCGAGGTCACTTCACAGTGCACCACTAAAGGCCCTGTGTCTTTAGCACCTACAGTAGCTTTGGATTAGCCATGTTTATTACTGTAAGCAGACTTTTGACCCAGTACTGTACACGTTGGACAAGAGTCATCCAATGACCCAGGCAAATTAAAATGCGGAGAATCTACCGAACGAAAATCCTGACATTAGTCAACCAGACTAACTCTCGGGCAATCTATTGCCTGGCCTGGCAAACTAAATATAGCGTTTCTGGAAACACTAGCAAAGATCGATCCATTTTCATGTAGATCAGATCAGCAGGAGTGGCACGGCGGCGGAAGGATGTAATGTCGGGTGCATCGGTTCCCCGCAAGCAAATTGATGACTTATTATGGTTAATGGGTCCTGGCATTTAGTGCTCGTGTTAATGTCGGGGTTGCGTCATGGCCTTGTAGTTGCTGTCCAACGGCCAAGAAAATAGAACGCACGCGACCTTGAATACGAGAACTAGGACAGAGATCATTGGAGGATTATTGGAAACGTCTCACCGGCCATCCATTCCTGTACTTTTTAATCCGCTCACGAAACTGAACCCTGACAAGCTAAGGGTTCAGAAGTCGTATGCTCTGAGGTCAAGGGAGGATTGAAAACCTGCTGCTCAAGGTGTGATCACATAACGATTGCGAAATAGCAACATGTAATTGGCGGTAGGGGACTCTGTACCATGAGATTGACAATGATTGTATCTAACTGCCTTATGTCTTATGTGAAGGTATGTTTACATCAGTTATCAGCTGCAATTGGGGGGCCATACGGTGGGGTGCTGGAACGATGGAAGGGATGGGCAGTGGCGAGGGGAACGTTCGTGGATCGTCGGCAAAGTAGTAACTCGCGATACGATGGTAACGTTACCCAAATTAGGATTCGATGAATGCGGACTTGCTGACAACCATTTATACGCTTCTGCCTAATATCCAGCTCCGAGGTCAGATGATTCTTGGCTATAATCCAATGACTACTTATTAAGTCATACAATCCCCTTGCTAATTGAGATTGCCAGTCCTTCATACTTTCACAGAGTATAAACAATTCCACACACACTATCATCGACATTTCCAGAGTTATTGGTTCTCATTATCATCTACAACATACTTCAAGATGCAGATCACCAACGTCTTCCTACCTATGCTGGTTGCCGCGACCGCCGTTTCCGGTTTCCCCGTTGCCAAGCGGGAAGTCAAATCTATGATGGCTGCCGGCGCCGCCGAATGGACGATTGAAACCTTTGTTCGCACGTGCAATGTAGAGAACACCTCTTGCGACTACGGCTTCATCATCAACACGCACACAACGGACCCAACTGCTTGCAAATTTACCACTACTGGTTCCCCTGCCAGCCGGGCTCCTTCAAACGCCAAGTGTGGAGTCTACACTATCACCTCCGGCTGGAGCGGCCAGTTTGGCGAGGATGCTGGCTTCACGACATTCTCAGTCACTGACCAGAAGCTGATCATCTGGCCCGCTTATACCGACAAGCAGCTCGTTAATGGCCAAGTTGTCAGTCCAGACCAGAGCTACGCCCCCCAGATCCTGCCTTGAATACCAAGAATGCTCTTCAGAAGGATGGTTAGTCAGTCTCGCGAAAGAAACTACGACAACGTTTCACAAATAACATTAGTATTACCATTCCACAAGTTATAAATCCCAAAAATAAATGCTTCTCAAGCTGATGTGATGTTTCGTGCCCTACCTTCGGTGTTGTCATGTTTCGATCCAGGAAATACATACAAAAGTGTTTCATAGGTTACAAGTTCGGACTTGGGCGTCACAAATTGACAAATAACAAAGTTCAGTCCCAATCACAAGAGAGTATTTCAGTGATAGGTTTTAGCAGCTATTATATTCATTAGGAATGGAAGAAAGTCTTTACCTTGCCAATAATACATCGGATTTGTTTCTCTTGCGCGGTCATGTCGAGAATTTAGATCAGTGCTCTGTTTCTGTGAGGTCGAAGACATATTCTATAGCAGCGCCGTATCGACAAAGCAAAGGTCCTTCTATTTCAGCACCATTCATGTGTTTACCCACCTCACCTCCAAAGTCGTTAAAACATGTAATTATCTTGTGCTCTATGAAATCACACTATAATATATAGTTGGATGTATTGGGAATCCAGAATCATCTTCCTGTAGCTAGCATGCAATAGTTGTTGCCCCCCCAAAAATGTGCCATATTATAACCTACAAAGACCACTTCATATGGATATTCTACCCGGCATCTTCCTATAAGTTGCTTCTAGATAGACCAAACACTTCCCAGTTTTCCAGAAGACGGTACGGTTTATCAAAATTAATATATGACTGGTCATTTAACTTCACTGAAGTCCACCTGTGGGATATTTGCAGATTCCTGGCCTCATATTCATTGGGGTTTGTGATGAGTAAATCCCTGGACGCTATAATCAGACTGGGCGTCGGTGGCTTCTCGACCACGGTTGCACTGAGTGGAATCGCTGATGAAGACGAGACCCTCTGATTTGACGTCGGCTTTTAGTGCTGCCTTATAGTAGAAGAAATGCGGGCTTCATGGAAGCATTAGTGTGCGTGGCATTTAGACAACCAATCGCGCGGCTCGTGTAAGGGAAGGAAAATCTCAAGGAGACCTTTGCGTGAAAGAATTCGTTGAGGCGCTATTGCCTTAGAAGCGGTGCATCCGCATGTATCACCCATCATGTGTGTTCCACATATAACCACTTTATACAATGACATAAGTCAACGTACCCACTTTCGGGCCCCCCCTACTTTCGGGCCACCCAAAAAATGCCGCCCAGCCACCCAATTTCTAGATACCCTTTAACTTCAGACTATCACCACTTTTACTAACCTTCTCCAAATCACTTCATTTTTTCAGAATATACTCTTTATAGTCCAATGGTTCAATATACCGAATTTGAAGTCAATCAGGCTCTTGCCGATATATCAAATGGCGTATCTTTTCGCAATGCCTCCCAGCGATAGGGCGTACCACGCTTAACACTTCAGAATCGCCTTAAAGGCCAGCAACAGAGGTCCTCTGCTTTTAAGGACTTTTAGAGGCTTTCTTATGAGCAAGAGGCCAAGCTGGCAAGCTGGGTGTAAATCCAGGCCGATCTTGGGCTTGCACTAACATATTAACAGCTGAAGGATTTCGCCTAGCGTATTCTTAAAGCAATGGGTGATACTAAGCCTATTGGCAAGCGATGGTTAAATGCCTTCCTGTAAAGGAATCCCTCTATTAAGGTCTAGAGAAGTCGCTCTATTGATTCTAGACGCGTTAATGGAGCATCTACTGAGGTTATTAGGGACTGGTTTAAATATCTTGCGATGCCTTATATTGCAGCCATTAAACTAACCTATCGATATAATATGGATAAGACTGGTATCCTTAAGGGCAAGGGAGATAATGGACTAGTGTTAGGCAGGGTAGAGACAAACTCTGTAAGGAAAAAGCAGCCTGGATTGTGAGCCTGGGTATCTATTATAAAGTGTATCTCTGCTAAAGGTAAGCCACTTTACCTACTGGTTATATATAAGGGCAAGACAGTCTAGCAGCAGTGGTTCCCTCTGGATCTTAACCCTTATGATAGGTGGTAATTTACAGTAATAGAGAATGGATGGACTACTGATGCCACTGCTGTTGAATGGCTAGAAAAGGTCTTCCTCCCTTAGACCAAGCCCTCTTAACCTAATCAGGCCAGACTCCTTATCCTGGATGGACATAGGAGCTATATGACGACAGATTTTATGTGGTTATGTTATACTAATAACGTCTATCTATTATTCTTACCACTATATACCTCCTATGTCCTCTAGCCACTTAATCAAGTAGTCTTTAGTCCTGTAAAGGCAGCCTATCGCAAGGAGCTAGGATACCTCTTACAGTAGAACAATTTAACTATTATCGGCAAAAGGAACTTTATTTCTTGCTATCACAAGGCTTGCCAGGCTGGGCTAACTATTAATAACATTAAAAGTGGCTGGAAATACACTGGGTTATAGCCAGTTGCTATTGCAAAGCCGCTTATGAATGGGCTGCTGGTTTAAAAGGCAACATCGTTAATAACAATACTATTAACACCACTAAATAAGTCTGCTAGAGATACCCATAGGGTCTGCGATGCCTAGGGAACAGAGGGATAGGCATCTGCTGTGAAGTGGTCTACGCTAAGGAAGGTAAAAGACCTTGGGGACCAGCTGCAAATATTCAGCCAACTGGACCAACTGGAACAAAACATCGCCACACAACGCCAGCTCTTCAGAAAAATAAAAAAAGGCTTCCAACAGCAGTCCTTTGAGTTAGCTACCGCCTAGCACCAAATACAGCTTCTCCAGGCCAAAGTTGATAATACTGGAGGTAGAAAGAGGAAGGCTATTACTCTGGATCCAAACACGAAGTTCGCGACGATCAAAGAGGTGCGGCAAGCCCAAATTGAGGCTGGCGATGCTGAAAGTACGCCAGACGAATCCGGCGCCTCAGATATACCCAGTGAGGCCGAAAGCTGTATTATCGTGGCATCAAGAGGTTGTTAATAGTTAATTGAATAAAGTGGTGTTGGATGTAATGGCTTCATTTTTGGGTGGCCCGAAAGTAGGGGGGGCCCGAAAGTGGGTACGTTGACTTATAAGCAGAAAATAACAAAGTATCAAGGTTTGGAAGATGAGGCCAGTCATCAGCACTTTCTCTGACTCAGAGATATGAAACGAATTGTGATTCTGACTGATATTAGCTCAATGACAGCTGGAACCAACATACATTGAAGCCATGCCCCTAGCTGCAGCTCGAGCAACAGTTACCAATCATCTGCACACACTGAGCTTCCATGAACATGTTGCAACATCCTGGATTGCTTTGCACGAAATCAAACTTGTCGATGTACGTTTATAGACTTCCACTCTGCCCCCAAACATATATGCGTTGCGACCATATGTGAAACTCCGTAATCAACTGCCAATGCTTCAGGTAACCCTAGCTTAATACTCACTCAACTGACTTTCTTCCTCAATATTGAAACGCACTTGATAGCTGAAACCCCTTGGCAGCCTAGAATTAACCCTTCGCAGGAAACACCCGGATGAAGAGATTGTTGTCTGCTTAGTAAAGACCAACAAGAATATCACCACGGACACGCGCAGTCAAGTGAACTTCGGCTTCAAGGTCCAACTTGATGCCTACCATGAGAGCCGCGCTCGTCAACTTCCCATTTTCGTCTACTGGGCCCTTGAGAAGGTTGCCTGATAACAGTTATAGATCAGTAACAAAAGGAAAAGATACGGTTAAAGGGAGGTAGATTTACCGACTGGGCCGTTAGCATTGCCAGAGAGATTCGGCATCGGAACAGGAAGGCCAGGGTTTGGCAAGTTTCCCTTCAGTGCAGTGTTGGCAGGCGGGTATGATGTAGGGTAAGCCGGGGCACGAGACTGCTCCTCGGTCGTTGGTGCTTTCGCGCTGCAAGGATGTGCACGTTAGCCAGACATGCGGGCCAAAATTCAATTTCCGGTGAGTCTTACTTGGAAGACATCGTGGTTAGATATTTGAAGACTTGATCTTGCAAAGAATGCTGTAGTTCTTCGGGCGAAGTTGCTTCGTTAACGGGCTCAGAGTTGATGAGTCCCCGTTCTTTTAGAAACTGCTCCGAGAGTGACTCGGATGATTGACTTTGAGCTCGAGGCTTATCGAGATCTGGTGTGGATCGATTTTCGCCAATTGATGAGAGAGAACCTCGGTTTGAGCTGTGGCGTTTATGATTAAGAGCGTTGGGTTCTTGCGGCTGTTGCTGGGGGAGGGATTGCGCGCGTGAACGATTGACAGGTGGAAAGTTGTCTGTTGCGACTCGGATAGGGATCTTGAAAGAAAGAGATCTTCTGAGGGCTCCTGGCGCAGCAGAGGATTCGTCGGTAGGTGTGGCCTGAGCAGGAGGATCTACAGGTTTTGGTGCAGAGACACGCTTTGATGAGGTATTACTCGAAGATCGAGGGTCGTGATTCGGTCTTCTGGGGATTGATGGTGACTCGATCTTTGGCGATATGATGGCAATGGGGGAACCTGCTCCCACTCGTTCGTCTGGTACAGGTGTTTTGGTGCTTTGTGCTGATTTAGAGTAAGATGCAGTCTGATTTGCCATCTTAGAGGGGGAGCATGGGGAGCTTTAAGCATCATCTCCGAACGCTGCCGACAGAACCCGGTATAGTTATTTGACGCTATCGCCCTCCTCCGTCCATGCAGTTTGTTACAAGGGCGGTGTTAGTTCCGAGGAACGAACCGATATCGTCCGATGTTGAAACTAGCCGCTCGGATTGTATCTTGCGTCGTGTTTTGTCAATTCAGACCACGTTAACGTGTCAACCAGTGAGATCAGCTCATGCGGTGCAGCGCACGTGTTTACAACATCCGAAAAGTGGCTGGCATGGTACGATTCGAGTGAGTGGATAGAACGTTTGTGGGGTGCATCGGGGCTCTTGGGCGTCTCAGGGTGTTTTCAGAGGAGCAACGGCAAGGGTCCTGCATCAAGCAGAACCATGTTACGACCCATTTGCCGAAGAGTTTCAACAACATCAGATCAGGCACCTACTGTGAAGCATGGGAATTGGAATGTGCATCTTTGGACGAGACCACGGCATATGTACCAATTGTTCGCGCCGCTGAGACCTGCCAACAAGGTGCACAAACATCAGTCGATGGCTGTCAATCCTTATGAGTTTCCAGGGTATCGGGGCCTGAAACAATCCACGCAATGAAGTTGGCTTGGAACCAAAGCTGCACGTAATCCTGAGACCGTCGCCACCGCATTTGTCCTTTTTTTTCTTTCCCCTTGATGACCCATTATTCTGGCTACCAACACTTCTTACAATCCACCCTATAGAGCAAGAAGAAACATGCATTCTGATGTCTGCCGTCACTCTTGGGCTGTCATCTTCTCCACTCCCTGGTCGCATTGATTCAAGCAGGTTTGCGGATACAGATATCTCACTTGTGCCTCACACGTTTGAGTTGTACTATTGCTTGTTGCCATCTCAGGTAAAAGTGGAAATGGCCCTTTCTCTCCTGATCAGTTTCGGTACCGCCTTAGGGGCTTCCGAAGGTATCAAGGCTTCCATGGCGAAGTCGCGCCGAGAAGAGCATCGAAGCCGAAAGAACAATCTCGTCGTTCACTGCCCCAAATCCTCCCAATTCAGCCCGTATCTCGAGGGTCGTCAAGTAGTGCTATCCGGCGATAGAGTAAGCTATAAATCATTGTGTATAACTCGATCATGGCTAGTAATTCTAACGAAACCAATCTTCCAGTTGTTTGTCGACACTGGCACCGCTCACAATGTCCCATTCGGCCATCCTTTCGAGGGATACTATCTACCTTATCCGGAGTCTCGGTTCTCAGGATTGGTCAGCACAATCACGCATGAAGCGCCAATCATGAACTGGATTTTCGTGGATCCGGTTAGCTATCAACTTCGCTTTGGGAACCGGGCGGCAGCAGATGGAAATCTGACTGGGCCATGGGAATGCACGCGCCAAGACCGCCGACTCACATTATGTGGTTGGGAAGGCTTTTGTGCAGTTCTGGAAGAAAGCGGGGTTTGGGGTTTGTATTTCGACTGTGATGGGGATGGCCTACACAGAAAGTTTTATCATGATGGACGTGTCGTGATCGAAATTGAGCTATTGCGGAGAGAGATGAGAACAAGAAAACCTGAGTTGGTGTTTGCTGAACCAAGCTCACAACAGAAGGAGCAATCAGACCAGGGCGGAGAGGCCAAGGATACAAGCCCCCAAAGTCAAGATAGAGAAAGAAATGTCGTGCTGGAACAAAAGGAAAACAATAAATAATAAGAAGTGACCGAACTGGAGGGAGGGAAAGGTTAGCTTTTTGTTGGTATTAGGCTACAGCAAAAGGGGGAAGCACCTCAGAGCTGTACCTCTGATTTCCACATAATTCCGGGTAAAGATACGCAACGCCATTAATCTGCTGCTCGCATATTTCGGCTTGAGTAAACAACTTTTGTACCGCCAGATGTCCACATTGGATTAAAACTACATCACATCGTTTGATAGCATGGCTAATCCATGGACAGATTGAAACAATGCCCCAGAAAGGTCGAACTGCCGCTTCTTGGAAACATTGCTCGGACGAACCAAACTGACGGGACAAGCCGTCAACGCAGGGGAGAACAGTAGGCTCAATACTAAGGTCCTAGAGACGGAGACCAGGGCTCCGGAGCAGCTCCTGATAGCATGAAATCCCTGTGTCACTGAGCTGGTCAACATAATTTAGCCCCAGTCATATTTAAGTTGCAGCTCACCCCGCAGGGGTTGCTTGTCAATCTTCACACTCTACAAGGTACCGGTAGCTCTTATATTCTATTTCTTTCCTCTACCGAATGAACCTTGGACTGTCTCGTAGCGGTTCGCTTATAGGCAAACGTTAGCCATTACTTATATAACTTGTTCTCTAAGTTCCATGTCAAGTTCGAAGACGTGTATTAAACATCACGTTGAGATCCTACTTCACCCTGCATCACGGTCGCATTTCATTGGCATGTTTCCATTTCTTTTTAAAAGAAATCGCAGCGCCATCCTTATACCGAACAAGACTTTCAAAATTACAAAGGATGACGTCTTAGGAGGGAAACACTCTACTGAGCGTGTACGATGATTTGATGGTGTAACATGAATATAAGCATTCAGAACATAAAAAGAATCACCATCATATTCAATATAGAGGTGGCATTGATAGACTATACATGAATAGCAGGGAGTATAATAAATGCTATTTTTCCAACGGTGACTAAACTCTTTCTACTCGTTGGGCATGTATGGATCTCTGATGCGTGATGTAGGTAGACAAAGAAGATGTAGCCTAGATCATGTTAGAACTAAACACAACCAAAGACGCCCTCAATTGTCTTCCGATTGTCTCCGCGAGCGAGACAGAGAGAAAGCAGGATCCTGGCCTTTTGCGGATTGAGATCGTTTCCTGCAATGATACCAATCTCCCTGTGGCGTTGACTGTCCACAACCTTTCCCGCTCCAAGTCGCGAAGATTGTACTACAACCACGCCCCCAATAATCGCCTCTTCCAATGCAAGAATTTCTTGTCTCGTTCCTAGTCCGGGCCCGAATCCAGCAGAAATGAGACCCTTTACGCCAGCAGCGACAAATGCCTTGATTGCAGTTCCATCCGCGCCGACATAGCTATACACAATATCGACGCGTGGGAGGTCGCCGACCAGCATCTCGTGATGAAACTGGCCACTGGCGGGACTTGCCTGCCTCGAGGTCATATTGACCTCCTCTCCATCAACATAGCCAATGGGACCCAACCAAGGCGAATTGAAGGTGCCAAGGCGAAGAGTGTGAGTTTTGGTAACATACCGGGGGGAATGGATCTCGTCGTTGGCCACAACAAACACACCGGCAGGTTCGTTTGGAAGGACTGGGTGAGATGCTACACGAAAAGCGGCAGTGAGGTTGGCTGTCGCATCTGAAGAAATACCAGTCAAAGGGCGCATAGACCCAGTGATAACAACCCGTATCCTTAAATCCAGGACTAGTGACAGAACCCATGCAGTTTCCTCTAGGCTTGCTGTTCCGTGCCCAATCACGATACCGCGAATTTCGGGATTGTCGGCGAGAATGCAGCATATATCAGCAAGTACATGCCAGTGATTGGGGCTGATCTCGGTGCTGTCGATAGGTCCAATGTTTATGGCCTCAACGTCGGCGAGGGCACGAATGCCAGTCTTATCAATGATATGCTGAGCATCGTGGCGTTTACGACACCCTCCATCCGCATTGTAGTCGAGGAGATCGTACCTGTCGTTGCCTTCGGATGCAATTGTGCCTCCTGTTCCAATGAAAGCAACCTTTCCTAGTGGCTTCTGCGGCCTTTGAGGTGGACTGGGTGCGAAGAATGCTGCCATATTATGTTGTGTTGAATCCGTTGATGCTGACTGCTGTATTGTAGAGTGTCTGGGAAAAGGGTACAGGGAGCAATTGTGTCAAAAAATGGGTCCATTTTATATCATTTGATGGGTCAGTGATACGGGAAGTGAATGTTTAGAGGGCTGGATATGGCGCTTCTTCAAAAGAGAAGAACTGAGTGGCTATTCAGGGATGTTCCGAGTTGGGGTAAGGGTGAAATCTTTGTGACTGCGTGCACAAATATCGCCAATCTGCTACGCAGAGAGCCGCAAGCCGGGATACCTCCGAGTTTGTCGCCGAAGGCCCGGTACATCAACTCATATCCGCCCATTAGACAAAGGAGCAACGGATAATACATTATGACAATGGTGGCACGGCCCGAGATCCGACCGAATGGTTAGGCTGAAGCGAATGCGCCATTTCCTTCCATATGCCCAACCGGAAATTGTATCAGGTAGAATCCCGATGCCAAACAGCTTGAAGTAAGCCGAAGCGTCAAACACGATTGTTTGGGAGTAACAAACTTGTAGTGACGGGAATGCCTGCTTCACGGATCTTATGGGCCAAGGCGGGTTGGGTTGCCTTGATCGACATTTGACACGTAGTTTCTGCCTCAAACTCGATCAATGTCTAGTCAATTTGGACGTTACTGCCAACGCGCCCTGTAAGAAAAGATATGGAATCGCACTTGAAACGGGCATTTGGATTAGACAGGCGTGAGGACAAAATGGAGAGAATGCGTCATAATTCGTAGGTACCTGAGTTGTTTCATGCATTGCTTGTTTTGAGGCTGCCTGGTCATGGATGGGGCGCCGCGGCAAGTGACCACCAGCTGTGCCGCCTCATCATCTTCGCGGACGCCCCAGCCGAGAATGCAACGCACCAAACAACTATCTCAGTACCCTGATCCGATCGAGTCCTGTTCAAGGCCTCATCCAACATCGGCATCAATCCTCCTTTTCATCCTCGTTATCGTATCGACCCAGGCGACCGAGTGGGCTCACCATGAAGACATCTTCCCACCTTCCACTGGCGGCCTTGCCGTCCCAATCGCCGCCGCTGTAGAGAGGAAGGCGGAGTTTCCCCGTGCAGTGCTCGTCGATAAAGCGGCACACCTTTTGCATATCACCGACGGTGAAGTCGTCCATGAACCACAGCATCGTCCGGGGGACGTCCGCGGGGCTGAGACGTTGTGGTGCTGCAGCGCCGGTGGTTGCCACAGAGGCCGCTCGCGTGCTTTTGCGTCTCGATGGAGGCTGCGATCGGGCAGATGAGGGTGCGGCACTAGCAGTGGCGTCTGCGGGAAGCTTCGGTTGTGTTTTGGCGGAGAAGGGTGATTTCGGTGTCATTTGGGGCGGGATCGAGACATCGGGAGGGGCATGGGATTGTCTTCTCTTCGAAGCGGACGGTTTTGGGACGGGAGACTTGATGACGGTTGTCGAATCATACCTGGAGGCTATGGAATCGTATAAGCATCCTGGCAATGTTTGAGCATCGGCATGAACACCTACATCGCCGGCGCTTGTCGCTGACAGGTTCAGACTGTTCGGCCAGACTCTCTCTCTTGCGCTTCGTGGTTTGTCTAGCAGGCACAGGAGTCCCGACAGACGGTTTGGAGTCTTGCTTCCCAGATCCGGGGTCCCTATTGTCGTCTGTTAGGGCCGTCGGCCCTAGAAGAGCCGACTTTGCACTCTCGTCATCTATGTATCCGCAGTAGTCGGTCATAACACCGGGCGCGTCTATGCGCATCTTAACTGCCGGCTCCCAAGACACGTCCTCTCCCTCGGTTGAGTATCCGAGCCACTGAACAAGCACCTGCCATTGGCCACGGACGCGACGGTGTCGTAAGAATCTGAAGGGATGGTATAGTTCTCCGATACCAAGGACGTCTTGCCGGGTCCTGCCCCTGAAGCTCGCCCAGTACTCAGAGAGAAGAGCCGGCCGGTGTTCCTGGACATCCCATTCCGAGATATCCTCACGTGCGCCTTTCACGAGAACAGTGAGAGTCACAAGTGCTGTATCGGGGTCGAGGGAATGCCCAATGATCTTTTTGATGGCGTCGTAAGGAAAATCTGTTGTTAGGCGATTCACGTCAGCATCAGATATTGCAAAGGCGCATCAGTTTTCTCAAGCTGTGCAAGAAGTATCGCTTGGATGTTTTCAACGCAGCGTGAATGGTGGGGGAAAAGTTCTCACCTTGCTCGGCAAGCTTGGACGGAGGTCTTCCTCGAGGCATGATAACGGCAACAGAATTAGAATATGGACAGATGGCTGGCTGGTTTGGGTTGTGGAAGCGATCCTGCTAGAAAGTTGTCTCTGAAAGGCGTCGGCGCGTCTGAGACGCGGTTCGCGTTGATTCGGAGTCCACCCCCAGCTTCCCGGGGTGTTATTTTTATTTCTTTTTCAACCCTCCACCCCCCCCACCCAACCCCCCTTTTTTATCGTTTCTTTTGTTCGTTGTTTGTTGCTTCCGTCTTTTTTCCCGAATTGGAGGCCCGGTGCCGATATGGATATCTTCCTGTTCCGTCTCACTGGGCACCGACGGCCACCTTCCCTGCTGTGTTCTGTCAGTGTGCAATCTACGTCCTCCCAAATTCGGATAATCAATCGATGGACCCGAATAAAGTCGATCTGTTGTATGTCCCATCCTTCCTTAGCTCGACAAGAAAGGGCTGTAGTGACCAAAGGTTGACACTGCTATGTTGACCGTTGCATTCTACCTTTTGCCGTTGTATGTAACTAATCCATGTTGCCTCTGTGTTGCCTACAATCTACTCTAATCTAGGTAATTTATTCTAGCGTCGTATCTCGTATCTCATGCCAGTCGGATGCCATGCCCCCTCATGTCTATCTCTGTCTTGTGTCTAATGCCCACCAAACGCCGTAATCATGCCCAACGGATCTCAAGAAGCTTGTATCCACTCTCGTCTCCACGCCCGACACCGGTGCGCTTTTCTAGTTCCTCAGACCGAAGAATTGTGAGCCTTTTCCCGTCTGCGCGTGCGGGACTATGGGTTGCCATGAATGCGGCCTCCACACTGTCGCTGACGCCGTTGAAGCGGCCGTTCCGACGAACAGTTACCAGAAGCCAAAAGACGCCGTTTGGTGCCAGCAGGTAAGCCGCGCAGTCGCGCAACCATACCGCATGCTCAGGAGCATAGATGACGTCCGTTGCAACGATGACGTCTGCTGGTATATCCAAAGGCACTTCCAACACAGGCGCCGACCAGTCCAGAGCTGCCGTCTGCACGTGTTGCACCCCAGAAACAGGGTAATTGAGCGAAACGTTGGTCCGCAGGTTTTCAAGCACTGCTGGGTGGTAGTCGGTTGCGACAATGGTCGGGCTTGTCGCTCCCAGGTGCGGTAGCATGCCCCTGAGTATCAGGCTGACAAGTCCGGTACCTGCGCCCAGTTCGATAACACGAGGTGAGGGACCGAGTTCGGGCTGCGCCAGGCCGAAGCGCGCGGGCGAAGCACACATAATGTTCGAGAAGAGAATCGAGGCGCCCCAGCTTTGCAGGCCAACGTCGTCGGGGTCCGCAGAGTTTGTGCCAGCCAACCGGTCGTTGAGTCGCACTGTGATGGGAACGCTGGTTCGCAGCGTGTGGGAACCCGGAAGGACGAGGTCAAAGGTGAATTCGCGCGCATAATCCTGGTTCTGAGCGTCTTGTTCGTCGTCGTCTTTTGAGGCTGTGAAAAAAGACTCGAGCACGCAGGAAGCCTGGTCAAGGGCGCGCTGGCATGCCTCGTCGGACTCGAAGCAAGGGAGGGTCTCGGCGCGAGCAATGAAGCCCGTCAACCAGCGCTCCGCGAAGCTACGCTCGAATGCGTCAACTTTGAGGGCAGCTATGTGATGGTCGCGACCGTCGACCTCTTCGTGATCATCGTCCGTCTCGGACACGTAACCCGAGTCAGCTAGGGATGTATCATGGTGAGTGATTTTCTGTGTCTCGGGTGTGAGCTGGAAGGCGACCGAGACAGGCAACGGGCAGTAAATCGCGGATAGGCTTTGCAGGGCAGACGTGATATCGGCTTCAGACAGCCGTTCCAAGGTCCGCAAGGGCGGGAGCCTGCTCGATGGCGGCAGCGGATACGCTGGCGGTCGCATTTGGCCTGTCTCGACTCGACCGAACTCGACTTGACTCCTCCTGGCCTCCACGGCGGACGGTGTGCTGTGCGCGCGCGCCCAGCGAAACAGCGGCGTAAGGGTGCGAGAGGAGTGGAAAAGGTGCAGACAGACGTCTGGTGCTGGGTGAGTCACCGATTAGCGAAAATGAAACAAAGGACCGTCAGGGGCGGGTCACGGATATCAAGGGTTAGCCGCGGCGTCAGGGGGAAAAGAAAGGAAAGAATCTCTCCCCAGACCGTCGCATAATCAGTCGACGACTCGACGTGCACCAAACAAAGGAAGAGGCGGTAAAGATAAGGTGTCAGCGCCAACTGCGGGCGTGTGCGCGCGCCATGTTCGAGGTCCACTTTCCCAAATGAGGGCATCGTGAAAAATCTTTGGTTGCCCTATCCCTGCTCCGGTCGGCCTTTCGGCTTGGAGGCGAAAGACCTGGGTCTGGCCCAGGGACATACATTTGGTGCATCCCCGAGCTGGTGTTTTACTACCGGTGCGGAGTACGGGTAATCGCATGTGTAATACATACAGGCTTTCTCCACATCCATAGTCCGCTTCACTTCATCTCGATTTCCCCCGACTTCAAGGGGCCATCTTCAATTCGCCTTGAAGAAAGCAACCAAACCTTAAAAACCCAGCGCTTGTCGTTTTTGAATTGTGCACAACCCTAGTTAGGTCTCCGAGAGAGGCCAAGTTTGCCGAAATGCATGGGGTGGCTGAAAAGCGAGCGCTTTGACCTAAACTCCGCCAAGGGAACTCTCCAAGGCAAACGTTTACAAGCAAATTCCGCAGCCCAAACCCCACGAGGCAAACTCCCACCAATCTCATGTATAATTAATGGCCGTTGTATTATAAATAGGATGGTGCGTTAGCGGAGTTCTCCAAGACTTTGTTTATATGGATCGAGTCGCAGACGGCGGAGTTGAGACATTACCTCTCATGTGGGTGGCTATATCATTGGATGCATTTCCCACCTAGTCTCGTCCACAGACGCAAACCTTTCAATTCCTCATGTCTCGATCAAGAGGTTATGAGTAACAGGTTCATTTCTCACCAGAATTTTGTCAAAGACCCCACATCCACGTCTCGGAAAGAGATTCCAGGAACGACTTACCGACCAAAACAACATGGCTGAAACAGTTCTCGTGTTTGGTGCTTCTGGTAACGTTGGCATAGCAGCCATCATTGGAGCTCTCAGCTCCAATCGCCAGGTACTCGCTATTGTCCGCAACCAAGCCAGCGCCGAAAAGATATTCAGGTTTGTTGGCAGTCGCAACAAAATCACGATTGTAGAGGCAGACATAACTTCAGAAGACTCCGTACAAGGCGTCATCCGACAAGTCCGTCGCGGGGAACTGCCATCTTTCCAGCATGTCTGGGCTTCACGTAAGTTCATAATCACTTGGTGTTGAGTCCTATCTGACCGTCATTTTCGAGACTTACACTGCTTTTAGCTGGTGGTCTCGCTTGGGAAACGCCTACGCTCGATCTCAAACTTTCCGAGCTTCGGGAAATGATGACTGTCAATTTTGAGACTTACCTCAGTATGTGTTGATTGAGTTGCCCGAGTCACTCCAGTACATATTTTCCCTTGCTCACTCTGCTTTAGTTGCCTACAAAGCAACCATTCCCTATCTGATCGAGGAGGGCTTCCCCCACAGCACTTGGACTATGTGTACCGGTGGCGCAGGTGACATGGGGTATCGTCTAGCCCCAGCTGTGACACAAGGCGCCCTTTACAGCTTTGCGATTACGGCTGCTCGAGAAAATGAGAAGACAAACATCCGATTTAACGAGATCTATCTCGCCCATAGGGTTCGACTCGAGGTCGACAAGGACAATCAAATCGTTGCAGGAATGCAAATTCCCCTCACAAGCTCCAAAGATTTTGCGCCCTTGTATGAAAAAATTCTGAATAGAACCGATGTTCGAAGCAGTCGGGTTAAAGCACGTGGTCCTGAAGATGTGGCGGAAATTTGCTATGCGACAGTTTTAAGACAACTGTCAGAGCTCTAGGGGCTAGAAATTCTCAATTGACAATACGGGTTTGATATAAATCCTCTGCCCACTGCAATACACGCGATTACCTAGGATATAGCTGGAGGAAAGTAACTCATCAACACAGAAGAACGGAGGAAAAATAGATGAGATACGCCCTGCCTTCCGGCATCGCGCAACACCGTGTCTGATTTGCTATTTAATGATACTAAGCGTAGTGTAGTCTAATGATAGACTGACATCGAGACATGAGTTCTAGTAACAAAGTAAGAAGACATAAGGCTATTTATTTTACTTATGAGCTCAATTAAGGGGTCAACGGAGTGGCTACTGCACGTCGCCAGTGAGTTAGACTCCTAAACGCAACCCCAACAGTGCTTCACTATGTATCCAAGACAGCAGCACACGCTATTAACAACGGGCGAACTGTGTGCGGCCTGTGAAAATTAGCCCTGGCCCCTAAAAATTAAGACAGATCCTTACTCGTCTGTCTCGGTTCCATGTATGCCGAGTCATAATTGGTCCCCGCCCTTTCTGCCTTATTATTGTCGTCTAGCCACCCGCAGCCTTGGTAGCAACCACTTCGTCCAAACTACCTCCCTGACTTAAGTAACAGGCTCAATACTATTTTGGGACATTTCACTCTCTTGGCGAAACAAGATTAGTAACTCGGCGTAAGACATCTAGGAATGCGTCTATTTGGCTCTCACCCCCCTAACTGCACACCTCAGTTTTCCTTTTTTTTCTTTTTTTCTTAGAGCTGCTAACTGCTCCCGGTTGTTGTTACTACTGCCCAACGTTACAAATAATTTAATGCCTATCTTGCATAAATTGAGTAGGCACTAAAAGTGCCGGGGCTTATTAACACACATATTGGAGTCGTTTGAACCGTTCAATGTCAAGAAATATACCAAGGGGCCGACTTTGATCATCCTACAAACTTCACAAATAACACTAATTATAAGAAGAGCACTATTTCTTTAGCAGGTTACCGCCTTAAAATACAAGATCTAACCTCACAATACAATCTCATCTCGTGTCTGGTCTCGACTTCATCATCTCACTTGGTAGGTGATTGGCTGGACTGCGTTAGGTGGTGTGAACAAAAAGCTTGGACTTGAAATAATAACAACAACCTTGGATGTTTAAAGACAATAGTCGTCCGAACCTCATACAACAATTAATCTAAATGAATATCCGACGTCTGATAACTATGATGCACTTGCCTTATAGATAGGTTGCGGCCAGCGTGAATCTCTGGGATCATGGAGAATGACTGATAACCAGGGCGTTGAAGTATTAACAGTTAACATTCCAAGACCCAGAGACCTTCCGTGGAAATCCCCACCACTGCATTCCTATTGATGGCATTAATTCCTTATCATGTGAGCTCTTGCTATGGGGCTGCGAGAATACTGCAGGTAAACGATGTTGTCTTATTAATCGAACGGCGATGGGATACTGTCGATAAGGGCACTCTTGCCAAGCTTGTCAAGCGCACTAATAAGTGTTGTCTAAAATGGAGTTGGAAAGCGAGAGTTTACCGCGGGACGGGAATGTGGCATTCCCCTCTTTCAATAACTGAGGGGCCGAGGCTTCAAGGCTACAGCATCAGATGAGGTCAGGTTCATTTTCTATCACGCGGTGCAGGTGATGGAATGCTACAGACTCCAAGTAATAATGATAAGTACAACAGGATCACCATCAACTCAACACTGAAACCGTTCTCGGAACAATACCCCCAGCCATCAGGCTTGTCAACAATGAAGCTTATCTCGATAAGTATAGCAGTCACATCCTTGGTGGCTACTGGTGCCTCTTTGTCTTATGACGGCCACCAAGTTCTTCGAGTCAGGACTGGCACTCAAATGGCTTTCATTCGACAAAAACTTGGGACTATAAAATTGGACGAGTGGGACACAGTTAGAAACAAGCATATCGACATTGCGGTTTCGCCTGACCAGATTGAACCCTTCATGAAGCTCAGCCTAGATTATGACGTCATGCACAAGGACTTGTCCAGGTCAATTGCAGCAGAGTCTGCTGCGAACGAGGTGTGGAAGAGACAAGTCGATGATCTGTCCTGGTACAGCAGCTATCATCCATACGAAGACCATAAGGCATACTTCAAAGCCTTACTTGACGCTTTCCCCAATAATTCAAATCTTATATCTTCGGGGACCTCTCATGAAGGAAGAGAAATATTTGGCATTCACTTTTGGGGCGCTAATGGCCCCGGTCAACCAGCTATTTTATGGCATGGAACAGTTCATGCAAGGGAGTGGATTGTTGCTCCTGTAGGTTGTAGAGCGTGCCTTTTTCTCTTTCCTCAGCTGATCGAAACCTCTCATTAGGTTCTTGAGTATCTTACTCTCCAGCTGATACAATGTTATGGTGTTGACAACGCTACAACCGGATTTGTGGACAAATACGACTTTTGGGTCTTTCCAATCGTAAACCCCGATGGTATACATATATGGACAGATATCGACGAGGACCTGACTAACTGAAGTCCAGGGTTTATCTACACCCAAACCACCGAGCGTTTGTGGAGAAAGAATCGTCAACCGCCTCCACGAGGAACTAACACAACTTGTTATGGAAGAGATATCAACCGAAACTGGCCATACAAGTGGGACGCCAACCCGCTTGGTGCGCCCGCAGACCCGTGTTCTCAAACGTACAAGGGTGCTAAGCCGGCAAATACCCCGGAGATACAGGGCCTCCACAACCTGGTAGATAAACTGCGAGATAGTAGTGGGATTAAGCTTTATATTGACTGGCACAGTTACAGTCAATATTTGCTTGCGCCGGTCGGTTTTGATTGTGCGCACTACATTCCCACTTTGGGCCAACACATCGTCCTAGCACAGATCGTTTCAGATTCTATTCGGGAAGTTGAGGGCGTTACCTTCACCTATGGTCCAAGTTGCGCGACCTTGTATCCCATAACAGGCGGAAGTTTTGACTACGCCCATGCTGTTGGTAAAGCAGACTGGTCTTATCTTATAGAGCTGCGAGACACTGGAAATTATGGCTTTATTCTGCCAGCACAACAGATTAAAGGCAGCGCGGCAGAGCAGTGGGAGGGTATGAAAGTAATGCTTAGTCTTCTCGATGAAACCTTCTTCGATGGTGCAGGAGACGCAGTATTGTAAGACGATTGGGTTTCGGTGCGCTGTTGTTACCAAGACCGCAAATAATCCCATAAATACGCGGGTGGAACATATCTCTGGTTTCATCTTGTTTGGAGTGATAGTGTCATCGATATGAAGCGGTGTCGAAATGTAGCTTGCCAACATGCCGTATTATCATGGTTGAATGTCCAGGCTACATGTAAGCTGATGGGACAGACCAGACCTACTGGAATGTGTAATGCGAAAGATTGATGACATTTTCCCGGGCTGTAAGTCATGGGTAATGGCTACCAACTAGCTCTATTATGCTTGAAAAAAAAAAGCTTCAGGTTTGTGACCAAAAGTTCCCAGCCTGACATTTTGCGGTGCACCGGTTCACAAAGCTGAACTGCACACCTGAATGAGTATGGCCACGATACTGCCATCCACCAACGAGAGCAGGGAGGTTTGGGACTATAGAAATAGAAAGCCCCTGGCTAACAAGGAGATTGGGGGGGGGGTTACATTTACTTCACCAAGTCCTCAGCTGCATTAGGCAATAAGTAAGGAAGTATATATAAAGTAGTAATCTTTTTTTCCTTATAGTAGTTATTAAATTTAGTTAATTTATAGCCGTAATAGCTATTTAAGATTAAAAAATAGTAATATTATAGGTAGTTAAATAAGCTAAAAAAGTAAAGCTATATATTACGTAGCTATAAGACTATATAAGGGCGTAATAAATAAGTATATATAAAGTATTATAAGTTATATAACTTAGATATACGTAAAGATAAAAGAAGTATAATATAGTTTATAGGCGACCGAGTTATATAAGTAACTAGGTTACTTTTTAATACTAATAAGTATGTTATCTTTATTTTATTTTTTATCTAATAATAACTATAGTATTCCTTTAAGTGCGGACCTCACTTACCCCGTTGTGGATCCCCCTCCACTTTTACTCCTCATTTTCAGAGATACATGACGATACATTGTTTTAGAATATTATATTGTTAGCAACTACCACCAATTTCAATATTATCACCAATATCATTATTAAAATCACGATGTCTTCTAGTTTAGATACCTCTATTTACAGCACTATTCACATAGAGGACCTGCCAGAGGACCTTGCCGTCGCTTGCCCAGATAACTGTTACCTAGAGCGGTGTGATAACGTGGCAGTCCGGCGTGACAAGCCTCCGGCATACGGCAACAGGCTGATAACTAGCGATAAAAAACCTAGTAAGGTTGCTTAGATTATAATATAACCTTATGTAAAGATGGAGATTGTTAGTACTTTTGATATAGGCAAAACGCCATATAAATAGAAGTACCTTAAAACTATTGGCTTTCGGCGTTAATCGCTGTGGTCTAATTTGCTCCTACCCCTCACCGGGGTTAGTGAGGTCCGCTCGCACTCAAAGGGGTAGTATTTAAATAAAAGCGATTTAGTCTTAACACTTAATACGCTTAAAGCAACCCTAAGATTAAGCGTATAAAAGGCTATGTCTATTTATAATTTATGAATCGGCTTCATTATATTCTCGGCAAGGTTTTCATATATACCATGTCTCTGTTGAGAGTATAGATAGCCCGTTGAACAGCTCCCCAGTTACTCGGAGGAGCTGGCGACGCAGCAGCAGCCCTATACTCACGCTCAATATAAGCGATAGACCTAGTCACCCAGCCCCTGGCAGTGTCAGTCATGGTATTCCACCAGTCTGGATCGAACCCATCCCAGATTTCGTCGCAAAATATCAACTTTGGAATTTGGGTTGAAATTTCGACGCTTGCCTCTCTTAACCGCCGACGAGTTTCTTGGATTCGCGGCAATACTTCTGGGTCATGTATGTACTGAAAGGTTCCAATCGTCTGTTTTTCTCAGGTTAATATGATATTTCAAAACATTGCAACTTAAATTACTTACCTCACGGATATATGTGAGGAACTTTTCCTCTCCTTTGCCAGTACGAATCGATTCTGCCACACGCGCCTGCAAATGGCTTATACTTAAAGGGTCGATTCCCTCGAACACCCTGCCCTTTACAGCGTTGAGTGAACGTGTAACGAGGAAAAGGCTTCGCCGATTTGTGTAAGAGCCAATGGCTTCAAACATGGCAGCCGAGGGATTCCTCGTTGCTCTGCTAGTATTCGTGGCTCTGTACGGAGTGGAGAGCCCATTTGGGTTGTTGAAGTATTCATTCATATGTTTCTTGCCAAGGCTTCCAGTTGTCGTTAATCTGCGTTTCGAAGGGAGATTTCCTGTTACGGCCGTACTCGCAAAACTCTTTAGGCATTGATTCTAAGTAAAGTCAGTTATCCCTGCTTAGTTCTATTAGTGCTTGGCTTTGTATCTCACCTCGACCGCATGCTCTGTGATCCATTTTGCCTGTTTCTCAGGCTTAGTGATGGTGTTGGGATCGATCTTCTTCAGCTTTGTCACGCGACAGTTTGGGTCCGAAATTCTGGTAGACGTTTGGTGAGCAGTAGCAACACAATGGACACAAAACGCTCTCTTACGTGAAAGCTCTACTAAGCACCTGGTTGCCATTGATACCGTCGAAAAGGAAGCTAGAACCAGGGTATCCTCTAGGTCGAATTATTACTCCGCTAGCGTTCATAGGGGCCCGGGAGCCTTGTTTGCTGAAGTCGTCGTCATCATCCGGCCCGTCGACCCAAGGATCAAGATCGCAAAAGCCTTTGTCGTAGTCGCAGAGGCTTGCAGAACAGGTGTCAGACTCAAGCGCCCCCAGTTCTGGAGTACAGCAAAGAGACTTCTCGCGACCGACTAGCAGTTGCATTATTTCAATTCTCTCCCATAAACCTTCTTTGAATACTCACATCTGCAACCGTAGCCATCGCCAATTGAATTCCGTGCCGCAGTGACTTCATTCGGGTTGCATGTATTGTCGTCACAGTGTCCTTGTCCAACCCAGTGACAATTCGACAATGGTCTTTTACCACCTTTACAACAATATCGCACTCCCCAAGAGAAGGCTTGGTGCGGACATCTGTTGTATATGTCGTTGGAGTAAGCCATCTCAGTCTCATCAGCGTTACAGGAACCCTTGCTATAGTTGCTGTTAGCTTATTTTTACCGCCCTTAAATATCAGCAGTGAGCATGAAAATCATAACACACCAGCCCGTCCATCGACATCCAGACGTAAGCCCGTCCCAGTCCGGTAATGGACAAGTGAAATACTTGTAGCCTGTAGAACATTGGCTTTGGTCGGACTCGGTTGGACCTCCGCCGTTACCGGACTTGAATAAGACAACCTCGCCTTCAGAACCAGCGCCGTTGCAATTTCGAACGGCACCGCGCCATATGCATTTCTTCTTCTTACCCTGAGCGTCAACTCCGAACCGCTCAACAGTATCACTGTTGCAACAAATTCTTTTCCCAAAGTTATCCTTTAGAGACTGTTAGCTCAAGATCTGGTAATGTTCAACTTGAATATTGTTGCGCAATTGATCTCTGTACTCACCCCGCCGCAATTATCTTTGGTCCAACCAACATAGGTATAACCTGGCTTGCAATGTTGTTGATGAAGGTCTTTGCACTCCTGATCGCGATAACAGTCGAGAAGTTTGTTGACGTCGAGTCCGTCGTGTTGGTTGTCAAATGAAAAGGCTAAGGCAGGGCCACAAATCACGCCCCCGATGCAAACAAGAAGGTTAAACCTGCGCATATTGACAAGGAATGATCTCGTTCGAGGTTCTTTGTGGGATATGATGGTAAGGTAGAAGAGATCGTTTTGGTTCTGGGCAACATCGCTCGGGGTTTTATAACTGTCTGGAGAGGAATCCTGATCCGCTTGTTGATAGTTCCATGGTTCAGGTCTAGCTAGTAATTGTGGCGAGTGGGCGTCAAATGCTCAAGCTGTCATATGACTAACGGCACATGATGCTTTGCCTTTCATATATCGCTGGTTCAATGAATCTTCAGGTTCGCTGCGCATCTGAATGAAATTTATCCATAAACTTCGCCCCTTGGCTTCTTACTGTGTCCGAACTAAGAGTTTGGTGGTTCAAGGTTTCTTACGGCTTTGCTAGAAGGTGCATTAAAACCAACTCATTATGTGACTTCCTCAGGTGTTCAGTTGAGACATATCTTACCGCCATTCAGTGTTATAATAATCCTGCTTGTGAGGCGTAGGGCCTTATATCGCGATTGTAAATATCTGCTGAACGGTTTTCACTTCCTCAACCGCGCCATCCCGTTCTTGATTGGCTCTCAGGGAGGTGTAAAGTCATTGAGAGTTCAGGCATGGGTCAGGTCACTGAGATGAACTAGTAAACTTTCTGCCTCTCATCCATGGACGCACAAAACAAGTAAGAACACCCTGAGAGCTTTTGTTGTGATTAAAGCTTGGATCGAAGTACCTTGTGACCGTAACTTTCGATGTGTGTGGGCTGTAAACCTACGCGACTACACCCGCAGTTTGACTTCGAGTGCCGTGAGGCTCTAGGTGGGTCTTTGGTGTTCCCATCGAGCCATCTCCTTAGACCCTAAAACCTGGATAATTCTCCAGACAGGGGGTATTGACCACTCACAGTTCAGCAGTACATCGAGTTTTGGCTGTGACGCACACCAATAAGATATGTCAACGCAAACTGACTATCCCTGCCGCTCGTGATATCTGACAAAGCAAATCCCTTGATAGATTGCCTTCTTGTGATGGGTTGTTAGTGTGAGAAAGTGGATGGGCTGGCTGGTTGTGGCGGTAATAGTGCTTAATGTGGCTGCTTTTGAGGGTAAAGTACTGGTTCTTTTTTCCAGCATAAAATAAGTGTAAAAAATAGTATTAGTACTTAAAAAGTGGGGTAGATGGCTATCTCTGAGTTATGTATTTGTGGGCCTGGATTTTTATCCAGGTTTTAGGGTCTAAGGAGATCACCGCTCAAGGTTTACTCTGTTAACGTGATTGCCTAAAGTAAAAAGGCAGACTTTTTGCTTTACGGATTTCCATATTCAGGTTGCCTGTTGTGACTATTGTTGGTTTCAATGAAGCTATCATTGATACGTCAAACCACAGCCCATCGACAATGCCTCAAGGTTGCGGCTCATCCTCTGGTCAGACGTCTCCCCCGTCAGAGAGAAGAACTCTGCTAAGGGAACCACAATTTTCACTCTTGTGCTTCGGTGGTCGGCGAATCTCAGAGTGCCTCAACCTAAGACCAACCGTTTTAAGGTAAAAGTTTAAATAAGGGTGACTTTGGTGGAGAGTCTACGGCGAGGGTTTTTAATTAGGTTCTTCAAGAATTGGTACTTGAGGACTGCCACTTCGTTCCACTAACAAATGTTGCCAATTTGGTAAACACAAGGCCTATAAATAAGAAGTCTGTTCGCCCTCAAGTGGTTATCCAAATGTGTCACACTACGAACAACGTCTACCTATCACACTACCAACAACATCTACCGCATTTTCTTCTTCATCACACTTTTCACTACGTTGCACACTATGGAAGACCTGTCACCAGATCCTTACGTTTCGAATTCATTCAAGGAGGCCAGAAACCACTTAGAGGGGCTTCAACCAGAGAGCTTTTATCGCTGGGGGTTCAACCTCTATCGTACAACTTATGACAATCAACCTCTCTGGGACCGATATGTTTCAAATCTCAACCATCAAATCAACAATACTTTCTCCTATCAGTCAGAAGCTGATCGCCAAACATTACAAGGAGTCTTTCGCTTGAATATTATTGAGGAGCCTGATTTGGAGGGTGCTTCAATTCTAGAAGTAAGGGATAGGTTTACCTCATGGGTTTCCACCCTTCCTAGCGAGGCCGATCTTCAACGCGATCTTCCCCACGTTGATGATCGTGACCACGTCCTCTTTACCTATCCGTTATACGTGGATGCTGAGTGTCTACAGTCACTTCAAGATAAAGAAGACGCAACTTCTACGGGGGCTGACGAGACGCCAACTGTTTTCGTTAAAGCTATCGATGGTAGTCTCGAATATCCATCTTCAGAGGATGAGTGGGATGATGCGGGTGATGAGTTTGAAGAAGAAAACGGTAGCGACGATGACGGAGACAGCGAGGAGGAAAAGAAATGGATGTATGTGAGCTGTGAGGAAATACTCATCTACTGGGAATGCATGTCGCCCGGATTTAATTGGGAACGACAGTATGGAGTCTGCAGGTGGCCACAGAAGCGACCGTGGCACGAAGCCATTATATTCATGTAGGCCTGCGTATGGAATGACTTAATTAGTTCTTCTGTTATTTTGGTTTAGCTATTAGTTAAAAAAGTGTTGAACAGACAGCGATGTCCATGCCCGCCGACAAGTTTCTACTCGCCGTCACGAACCCGCTAAACGCGCCGCACCCGCCCTCCGACGCGGCCACCAGCTCTCAGAAATCCGTCTTTGTCTTGCAGCAGGCCATGGGTGCAGAGTCCGTCTCGAACATGATGGACGTGCTGAACATCGCGTCAAGTCCTTCGCATCCTGACCCGACGTCGCCGGATCCAGGGGGGTGTCGCTGCGGCCTCCAATACTTCTACACGTCGTTAATGGGCAATCTGTGGAGCTCGCAGACAGACGACACAGCCATCTCGCCGGGCTTTTGCTCCGCAGTCATGCTGTGGAATGCGCGCACCTTGACGACGCAACAGTCAGACGACACGGTGTATAGGCTTGGGCTGAACAGCTATCTCTCCGAGAGCTTGTAGGTGATGCATAACTGGACGGCGAGGTACTGGGGCCAGAAGGCACACCACTCGGGGAACCATTCTGGTGCCTTCACTGTGTTGGGAATGATCCGGATGATGCGTACAAGGGGCCGCTGGATGCTGCGGCTGATTCTGTTCAAGAAGATGAGTTATAGGGGCAGCTTGTATTAGCCTCTGGAGTCATGAGACGCAGTGCGTTGGCTGGCCACAGCGGGTGGTGCTTTAGTTCTCACATAGTTTCAGCCAGCGTTCACGTTGTTGAAGAATGTGGGGCTATGATGAATCTCCTTCTTGCGGGCTCGGCTGTCCGTCGGAAGTTGGCAACGCTGCCGGCGCTAGACCAGAGGCTCACAAGCATCAAAGTCAAATCCAACCAGCTTTGCGGGTGTTAGAAACAAAAGTAACGGCACTACGCCCTTAACACCAAGAAGCGTAGGCGGAAATTCTTGTTTTTATTATTATGAAGCCACCGAAACTAAGGACCAGAGGAAGTTGTAACGTAGTCTCTTTCT
This sequence comes from Colletotrichum somersetense, assembly GCA_030867255.1. Lineage (NCBI taxonomy): Eukaryota > Fungi > Ascomycota > Sordariomycetes > Glomerellales > Glomerellaceae > Colletotrichum > Colletotrichum somersetense. The sequence goes on from MU843598.1 coordinate 58,815, forward strand.
TAGATTGCACTAAGAGTTGGAGACAGACTTACAAGGCCCACTGTGACAGTTTTACAAACCTGCTGGAACGGGTAAAGGTGAATGTGAGTTAGTACTCCCCTGCTTGGCAGGACTACGACTTTCCACTAATACAGTTATTCTATCTCGACGATGGTTGATTCGCCATGTTTCTTGAAAAAATCCTTTCGATAGCCAAACGTAACGCCAATCCTTCGAAACGGGCCCACCCCAGGGGCAGAACGCGGACGACGACTCAGAAGAAGCATGTCCCGCTCGGAGACGGCCAGACAATACACGTCCTCCAAGCGGCCCTCCGCCACGGCTACCGCGGTATTGATGTAGTCCAGCTCCACCACGATCTCCTTCTTACGCGCCTCGTACGCCATCAGCCGTGCCGTGCCGCTATCGGCCGCGTGCACGTCTTCTCTTGGGTTGGCGAACCGGAACTTGTCGTCGCCACCGCTGCAGTCGGAAAAGGGGACGTGGACGTCCGGCCACGGGCGCCGCCGCGACTCGGAGCCCCAAAGCTTTCGTAAAGGTGCTTTGACGCATATTCGGCGCACGCTGGCCCCTCGCGCAACCGCAAAGGAATATCCGGCAGCGGGCTGAGCTTCGTCGAGTTCCGGGTCGCGGGTGGGCTCTATCCTGGCCCGCATCTCAACGTTGCGCGACATGCGCACCGCCAGACCTACAGGCAGGCTCACCCAGGACCAGCTAGGGGCCGCCATCTCAGAAGACAAGTGTCTTGCCTTGTCGGGGGTGGTCGTCGGCCGAGAGACCCGCCACAGAAGATCCTGTGCGAACGTTGACCGCCACAAGCCCGCCATGTAATCGTCATCCCCTGACATGGCGTCCAGATACCGTGTCGCCAGACCCGCCAGGGAATTGAACCGGTCACTCGGCTCGGAGAGGCTCCGAGCCGTGTAGGAATCGACCATGGCGTGCCACGCGACACTGAGCTCGCTACTGTCCTCGGACTTACGGCACGCGACGAGAAAGTGGCGCGGCGATAGCGGTAACGGCGATGGTGTTAACAACGAGGGTCTAGCAGCAGCAGCAGCTGTAGAAGCAGAGGACCGTGAAGAAGACAAAAAAGAAGTAAAAGAAGAGCAAGGAGCACTACGCTTAATGTACTTGCCGCAGCCGCAGGCCTAACTTAGCTGCTGGCTGCTCTAGAACAGTCGACGCGGCGACACGTGCTCCTCTTGCAGCGTCCAGCCGCGGAGGGTCAGCGGAGAGTGCAGACAGAGCTCGGCGGGCGGCGGGGGGTTCACAGTGAACCAGCTGTTGCCGATACGGCACCTCTCGACCGCGTTTGACCAGGCAAGTCGCGGTCCCGCCAGCAGCGGCTGTGTCGCCTTGAACGTCCCCGTGGCACAGATGGTGACGGCGGCGTTGCCGTAGACCTCCTGCATGCGCTGTATCTCGACCGTCTTGTCGTCGGCGTCGTCTTGGACGATGCGTCCTCTCCTATTCACTCGTTCAGCTGGTCGACGGCAACCGGCTCGAGGGCGAAGCGGGCAACTCCCACAACACGTCCCCTCGCTATGCAGCGCTAAGTTATTGCTGGGGTTTCGAGTCCGCGAAGCACACGGGCGCGGCCGGCGAGCTGAGCGCGGAGGAGGCGAAGACGGTGCAAGCGGCCAAGACGCTGCGGTCCAACCTCGAGAGCCGATACCGGCCGTTTGACACCGAGACGCTGCCGGCCACCGTGCGGGACGCCGTCGCCATCACACGGAACCTCAACGGCGACGGGCTTGATCTCCGGTACCTCTGGGTCGACACGCTCTGCGGAGGAGCCGTGTGGGTTTGCGGTCCAAGTACGCCAGGTTGTCGCAGTCAATTTTACGCTCGCACTCGAGTAGCCAATCTCTGACCTCCCGATAGATGGCTGGGTCGCCGGGGTTCTTGGCCAGCCTCATGGGAGAATACAGAGACTCCTCCTTGCTTGTCCAGTTTGGAGAACAGCGAACCAGTGCCATGGCGAGCTGCACTTTCTCCTCGCCCCCCTTTAGGTCGTACTCTGGCGCTCTTCGTGTTCTCTCGTCATCCCAGACCCGTATCCTTATCGCGAAGCCGCCATCAGCGGGCGAGGGTTCCAGCTGCGCGGACACAGCACCTCCGTAATGCTGCAGTACACTGGCATGGTTGGTGGTAACACCCTCGAGGAGCAGAGCCTGGCGGAAGACGCGGCAGTTGATGCACTTGAGGGCGCATTTGTCGAGGCTGGCGTAGGTGTTGTGGAAATCTACGGGCCGCGGTGGCAGAGCGGCGTAGCGCTTCTTCCACTCGAGAAGGTTCTGGATCTTGTTGCAACCGCTGCATCGCTCATGTGCGTCCGGATCTCCAGAGTTATATGTAATAGCGGAGAAGCCGTCAGCGTCACTAGTGATTCTGCTTCTAGTATCGAGTAGGGGAGTGGTTATTTGCGCATCGCGTCCTGGTTTTTGCGACCGCCAGAACGCCATGTTGAGAAAAGACGAAGTGCCTCGGTTATTCGAAGGCTGACAGCTTCGTCCTTCGCTGTTGTCCGGCCGGACAGGTCAAGACATGCGGAGTATTGAGATGGAGGAATTCACCGCTGATTTGTCTACTACGGGCTGAAGGTGCGTGTATTGACTCGTTTTCTGCTCACTGCATCGTGGATGTGTTTCTGATCAAACAAGATGGATTGGACTCACATCATCGTGTACATGGTGCAAATCTAGCGCCTGCCGGCCTATTCTATCTTATCAGACTGCTAGAGGGTTCTTATCTGAGCCGATGGAAGGCTAGGGTCAATTTGGAAGCTCGGTAGTCATCGAGGGGCTGTGTTGGGCAAAACCGCTGTGGCTCGTATGTATCACCATTGATATCGCTTATTATTAGACTGGACGACGGGCAGGCTGACTGGCGAGCCAGAAGTACTCAGGTGGCTGAGGTTGGAATGTCTTACAGCCAGAAGTATCTCATGACGCAGCACAGTAAGCAGAGAGCTTGATATCAGCCAGTGAGAGCCTTCGGGGGCGGAATCTTTCTTTCGGTCGTGTTCGTGTAACCCACGAGGCAGACTTTCTTAGCGTGACGCGTCAGCATGTCTTCATGAACAGCATAACACCATTGCACCATTTAGATATAGTCTGCCACTTGCAGCAGCATACATTTGGTCACCTCAAACCTCGAGATATACATAGTTCAGCTTGTCGACATTTCCACCACAAGCATAACCGCATTCACCACAATGAACTGGTTCAGAGTCCATGGCATCTACCTGCTCATTCAACTCGCCTTAACCGCCGTAGGTTTCGCAGCATTCAGCTTAATGCCTGTAGGTTTCAACTATCGCATGCTCGATTCAATTGGATTTTCTGGGGAGTCCTCCGCCGCCGTCTTCGCAGCATTCGAGATCAGTGTCTAAGAGTTTCTTCGATCGCTTCGATCAGGCGAGAGCTGCTTGGGGTTGTTTTGTTGTGGTGCGTTTAAGACGGTCTTCCTTTCAATTCTTCCTATAGAAATCTTTCTATCAGAACGCTTTTTGCAAGCATGCTTTACATATAGATATACTGACCTGCCTGAAGAGCAGCTTCGCTATGTCTGTACAAATAGTGATATGCGGCGTTCACTACTGGCTCCAACAACCATCCATCTCGTGGACTGAAGCGAGCCGCAGGCGCTCCCACCTTCATCTCCTGATCGTCACCATCGTGTTCACCATGGCTTTTGCCGGTGCGGACGTCGGATTCGCCGCCAGTTTTGGCAAAGTGCAAGACGGAGCTTTCTCCACGGCCGCTTGCCTTGTGGCTGTTCTTGCAGTGTACGTAACGGATAATCAATATCACCTTCCCCCATCCATTCCCATATCCAGGGCACCCTTGGCTTACGATGCATATGTAGGATTGCCGTGATCGCTTCCATAGTGGTAGACATAGGCAACATCTCCTATGACAAAATGGATGATGAAGATTTTGGGCTGATGGAAGCACACCAGCGTGGGGAGAGTGCTTACACTGATCCGTAATGGGGAACTTGATCGCTACTCCGAATAACTTGTACTCAAGATATCTTGTAATCTAGTAGTTGTTCCAAAAAGGCCGCTATAAACTGTACCTAGGACCTTCAGTAGATGTAGTCGAAATAATATCTAGTGGATAATACTCTATACCGTTCACGATCGGCTCCTAGTATGCCTCTATCTCGCACCGCCCTAGACACAGGTCGAACGGCGTCCTCTTCTCACCGTCGTCCGCGCCCACCCTCCATCGGCCGTGGAAGCCGCTGTCCCTGCGGAACTCCGCGATGATGAGCTGCCGAGCTTGTCAATCAGCATGCCCAGTATCGTGACATGATCTGCCTCCAACCGGCACCGCGCGCAGTGCAGCATGCCACGGCGGCGCTCTGCTGCGTCTCGAGCTCGTCGAAGATAAAGACGACTGGCTGGAGGCACGTGCAGTCGCCCTCTTCGCGCGAGTCCTTTTCGAAGGAGCGAGGCCTGTTGTCTTCCCTCGCTGGTGCCGCGGAAGCCTTTCGGACATTCTGCTGCTGAGACGCGGGCATGCTGAATGCGTCCCGGCCGGTGGGGGCGGCCTGGCATCCCGCGACGCGTAGGCGAAATAGCCGTCCCGAATGCTCTCCGGGTTCGGTGCGGGGTTAACCGACACCTCAGGGTTCTGCAGTAGAGAATTCGCGCTCGGTAGCGTACTCGGGGAGAGCAGCTCGACGGCACTCAAGTCTGCGTCCGTCAATAAGCACTCTAAGGGCGTGACGGGCCAGTTCTCTAGGCCTTCAGTCTCTGGCTGTTGGCATGGAGTCGAATGCCCCCGGTCATAGCCTCTCCCATAAGCCGAGTCGCAAGAGCCCGAAGACGTGTAGGCTTCGCTCGCTCCGTTACCGTGTATATTTTCGTCGCCTAGGACGATGTCCCCTGAGTTGTCAGCCGCAAATTGAAGCCGGTCCTGTTGCCGGTCTATAGCGTCCGCGAGTACCGCTTCTGGCATGTGCTTGTTCCTTGAGGCATTCGTCGACCGCTTGTCGTCCTTTTTCGAATCCGAGCTCGAAGTGCTGGAATATTGGACTCGAATCCGCCTCGTTGGTACTGCGTATGTGCATGTTTTTCGCATTCTCATGCAACGGTGTCAGCCTTCGCATTTGCCAATACATCGAAGCTGACCTCGCCCAAAAGTCAGCACTGAAGCATACAAATACGGAACATGAACGTCTGAATCCAAACCACGCAAGCAAAGGACATTGAAGGGATGTGGGGTAACTATCTAATCCGTATGAGCGCCGAACCCTGGGACTGACTTTCATAGTACGGCATCTATCACAAGCCTGTCGTGCCACTGGTCGATAGGTCTTCGGGTCGACGAACCGAGGCGGGTTAGTTAGACTAGTCATCTTCGAATTAAGTCGCTACGCTTGAATCAATTTCTGGGAAGGGAAAAGAAAACCCCATGTTGAGTGGTATGAAGGCACCAAGATGTGACGAACGTGAATGGACTTTTTGATGCTGCTGTGCGCTCCGTACGTTGGTGGTCTGTCTTTATTTGGCCACCCGCCGCGGCTGAGCAGACGCCAATTCGCGTCAGAAACTAACGCAATCTTGCTTTGGTTTTTTTACATGTTTGTTCTTTTGCTTTTGAAGGAACAGGATATTGAATGCAACATAAAACAACCTTATTATGTAGTACCCATTTTGGCAGAATAATAAGCTTTATTTTCCTACCTAGAGCAATTAAGCACTTTGCAATATAAGAACCTAGTCCCTACGCTCCTTGCCTGCCACATTTAAGTTTCTAGTGAATGAGAGGCAATCGTCCCAAAGCCCTGATTCGCAGTGCGCACTGCGTCTTACTACACTCACATGAATCCGCCCTCTTTGCCATTGACACAACACCGTCCCAACGTCACAAGTGTTCCTGTCGACAGAATGGTCACCAAAACTTGCATTCATAGTCGCAAGACTCTCGAGAGTGAGTTGAAATGCCCTTTGAACGAAAACCCGCTGCGAGGGAGGCTGGCTAAGACAGCTTTGTGTAGATGATTCCGAAAATGGCCACACTCCCCCTCATCCCAAGTTAACCACAAACGATGCCCCTTTTGCAGATGGTTCCCGCACAGAATCAGAGTATCTCGCTAAAGATCATGCCGGCGAGATCAGCGGCACCACTGCGGGCAAGAAGAAGAAGAAGAACAAAAAGAAGAAGTCAAAGAAGAAAGAGAATGGCCCTGTCTTGCAGACTGAGCCTCCGTCAATCCTCGTATCAAAACTATTCCCAAACAACAGCTGTCTCATTTTCCCGCATCGTGAGCGCTACTATGGGATTAAATCGAAGAGAAGGGAGCTCACAGCATGGTCCTGCTGGTCGCGGCAAGAGACATGGTATAGAAGTCCCTCGAGAAGCATCTTTACGATTACCATCGCCAGCCTTGCGGGCAAGCCTATCAGAGGCATATTTCAACAATATTCATCCACAATATTCATGCTTACACAAATTTACGTTCCGTACATGGGAGGAGAATTGTCTCAAGTCCAGCCACGAGGGACATGTCAGCAGTGACAATGGAGTATCTTGGTTTTTCGCACTTATGGTTAGTCTATGGACTCTGTTTCTCGTACGCTTTGTGCTCTAGGTTACTCATGCTCAATAGGTTTACGCAATAGGGTCTTTGGTACTTGGTTAAAGCCATTAAGTCAAGTAACCCACTTCTGGGCACCCCCCCCTTCTGGGCAGGGGCTTGTCCTGCGCCGTGTACTCGACCAGGTCACCTATGGGAGTGAGTCTCTGGTAAGCCTGGCATGTGATACCCGTTCTGCAGGCGGTCTGACAGCCGTCACCTTTTCAAGGAAAATCTCAGGCAGGACCATCCGTTATTGTGTGGAGCTTGGATACCATCGAAGTGCAGAGAAGTATCATAAGAACACAGACGCTCTGACAAAAGAGATGTTCAAGAGCTATTTCTGGGTGGCGTACGACATTGACAGAGTGGTGGCTTTCACACTTGGCCGCCCACTTAGCATATCCGATGACTCAATCGACATTGAGGTTAGCTTCTACTTTGGCCACATTTAGAAACGGTGCAGACGCATTTTACAGATGCCCCTTGATATTGACGACGCAAACATAACATCGGGCGGTCTAATGTCTCCTCCACGTTCATCTCTCGCCGACCCCCCGACCCTTATGACCGGGTTCATTCACGCGATCAAATTGCGTCGTTTGTGGTCGAAGATAAGTTATGGCATTTACCCTCCTATGACTCGGCAATGTAATTGCGGTTACAGTGATACGGTTGAAGGTATCTGGCAAGAGCTAGAAGAATGGCGTACGAAAACGCCCGATCAGTTGGACTACTCACGATCACATCCACTTTCAGTCTTCACTCCCCGTTCCTGGTTTCAGCTTGCCTATGATCATTCAATTCTGTTGCTGTATCGTCACTTTAAGGTGGGGTCCCTTAAGACTCATGCAACACCAGATGCTACTGGAAATAGGCTGACAGCTGATGTCCAAACTACGGAATGAGTACTTGAAGAGTGCGCCCTTCGAGCACGAGATATGTGTATTCTCTATCGTCGAGTATACCAAAGCTCTTCAGTTCAATTCACTTAGGGCAACCTACACACACCGTTCCTCGGCGGTTTAACGTACCTTTACTGTTTATGGAGATCCAAACGTGTACGAGATATGACCCGACAAGCCAACGTGGTCACCAAATGCATGGCATGCTCAACCGTTCTTATCATCATTGCTGAGCGATGGAAATTGGCTACATCATACCGCGATATATTCCAAACATTGTCTCAGCCAACTATTGGTATGGTCTGCAACGAAGTATACAAGTTCAGATCGACCTCAGGACAATCTGCATGCACATGTCCCGACGGGCATACGCAACCATCGATGGGAGAACAAGTTCCCTCATCAATGCAGAACTGGATCATGGGATTGGACGACTTGATGATTTCTCAAGAGTCTGGGTGGTTGGTGCAGGAGTTATCACAAGGAGTTAGAGAAGTGTGAAGACTGGACATTGATTCAGCAAGAAGTCCGACACAGATACCAGTTCGTCATAAAGCTTCATGTCTAGTTATAGTGTTGAATTATTCCATTACAAATTGAGAGTGCCCCTAGAACAGGCAATAAAACCAACCACGGTTTCAAATTTCGAATTAACGAGCTATATCACTTACCTGAAGTCATGGTAAGACTCGCGGAGCTTAACGGTGCCGCATGAGCGGAAACCGATAAACTTCCATAGAGCTATCAAAAGTAGACTCAATACAAGACCGAAATGTCTGTAGCATCATAAGTACTACGAGGGTGAGTTTGAAAAAGTCTGGGGGTCAATGGGTGGTATTGTATGTTGATGTTATAAATTTGACTTGCGACGATGCTGTTATGATTCCGATTGTCTGCAGGAGTCCATGTATAATAACGATACAGCTTGATGGGCCAGCGGTGAACAAAGATTCAGGAAAAGCATTGCCCCAAATCCAGGCTCAGCCCCAATTCCTCAGCGCACCGGGCCAGACTCTTTCTCTGCATTTGTTCATAAAGCTCGTTTGAATCAAGTATGTCCGTCTGAAGAGCATTCTCGTATGCTTTCATGTCCGACTTTACCGACATCTTAGTAGCGATAGCTAATTTACCTGTGCCGTTTTGTTGCAAGTTAGACTGGAATATGCCTGCCGCCGAGAACGGCAAAAAGTCCTCGTATGTGATGGGCGAGACTTTCAAAACGCCTTCAGAGACCAGTCGGTCCAGAAATGCAGACGGTGCCATAGTGTTCAGGTCTGAAAGATTCTTCATCTTGGCCATGGCGTCATGTGCACACCTGTACTCGGAGTATATAAGGCCCCGACGTCGTAGCTCCTCCCAGTCGTCTGGATATTTCTGGAAGACTTGCTCCAAAATCTGGTCCACAGCCACTGGATCGTGACTTTTCCCGGTCTTCTGTGCTGTCTCCATTGCCTCATTCAACAACTCATCATAAAGTTGTCGGCCAGCAGGGGTTACTGCAGCGCCCCTCTCTTCAATCTCGCCGAATCTAGCCTTGTGGAAGCTGTCCACAAAGTCTTGCTCTTCAGCTCCAGTGAACCGAATTCTTTCTTCAAGAGCAAGGAAGCTTGTTTGTCGGAGGAGGATGGGACATTTCCTTGCTGGTGGGCCCTCGATACGGCTTTTGACTGCCATGCCAGCGGCAACCATGGCTTTTTGGGCAGCGGTGATGTCCAAGGCTCGTGGTGTGAGATGATTGATATGAGAAGAGCCGAAGCAAGCGATATCGGCCAGGACCGGGTGCTCGCTACATAGCAAGTTATACTGCTCATAGGTTGCTGCAGCCAGTGACTGCCAGCTGAACGTCTTGAGAGCCTCAGACACAAATTGTTCTCCTTGCTCGGGAGTCAGACGACCATCTGGGGAATTTTCAGCGGCGACCAGAACTTCTATGAGAGCATCGCTAAAAATATTGCGTTTCTCGAGGAGCTTCAGAGAGACGTCGCGAGCCGTTCCCGATGTCAGTAGCTCCGGGCGAAGAAGAGTTGTGAAAACGCGAAATGGGTTGCGTTGAAGGGACTCGGTCGAGATTGGCCGGAAGCAGGTTGCGTGCATAGGCAACCCGGCAACCGAAAGGTCGTAATATCCAACAGGATGCATCCCGAGGACTGCGAATAGTCGCCTCACGGTGTGAAGTTCCTTGGGGGTTCCGAGGCGAATCGCGCCGTGTCTTTCAAGAGTGAGACGTTCCGTACTTGCCTCCATCGTAACCGAATCGTCGAAGCCATTCTCTTTCTTAAAACTGGCTTCTTGATTGACTTGTTGAACAATCCGTATCAGATCGCCATATAATGGCACCTCAGACTTGTACATTGCAGACATGGCGAGGGCGAAAGTGGTTCTGAGTGTGTCTGCATCAACACATGGATTACCTGGCTTTGGTTGCCCTGGGGGGGTAGACCGAGGGGCGGACACAACACTGGTCGACATGTTGGTAGAAAGGTAGCTTTTGTAATCGTTCTGGATTCGTCCGAGGATGCGCTAAAGGAAAGTTGACTTTAAGGAGAAGTTTTGTTGGTGTTTAGTTCATTTGTTGTCGTGTGACACTGTACCAAGGGTACATAGGTTTGTCGCTGAGTCCTTAAATTTAAAGACAATGCATACGACAAAAGGTGTACAGGAGAACAGAGCTACTATATACAGAGTAAACGGAGTCTTCTCACCCTTGGCGAATAATACGACTCGTAACTGTAGGCAGTACTAGTCGACGATGGCTTGCTTATCTCCACATACCGGAATAATCTACACGCGCCTGCGGGGCTTCGGCATTACCGAGCATGGGCTACCCCGCCTTTGACCTCCGGACTCGGGGGTTTCCGGGAGGTGGCGGCAGTGCGGGTATACTTATCCGGACTCAAGACGCACACAGGGTTAACTCTGGTCAATTAAGCATCAAAGGCCAAACGCAAAAGACCGATCGAAGACAATTTATTTACCAACAACCACTTCTACAAAGAAGACGCATTACCAACCATATTTTTTTTCTATAAAGCAGATACGATGTTGACTCATGCAAGAGTAACTCGTCCGTTCACTGGTACCATCACAGCAGGGTTTAGGAATAGAATCGTATAACTGCATAGCCCATCCAATACACTTTCTAAGTTGGAACAATTCTTCTGTCGACGTAAAATATCAGTAAATATGAATTCAATAGTGTACATTTTGAGCATCGCGCGTTGAGCACAGTGCCCTTGAGTACTAAGAGCAATCAAGCATTACCCAAACTCTTATCATAAATAGTTTCTATAAAGAATTCTGATAATGATTTTACTAAGTGACAGGCTTCTGCCGCACCAGACCAGAGTAAAACCATTTGCCCATTGTATACACATCGTACATAGGAATCTTCCTCTCCAGAGCGTTATAAATTGACTCTGAAAATGGAGGCATATTCGCCCACTCAAATACCAAAATCGCAACGTCTTGTCTGTCAGCTACCAGCTGTTTTGCGACTGCAACGAGCTTTGCTTCAATACCATCCCTCCGATACGGCGCACCGTTACCAATGGCGTTCCTCAAATGTCCATCCGGAGGCACGCCGCGGATGATAATCCTTTCCCCAAAGGCTTCCGGAATGAAGCTAGCCAGGTGTGTCCACCCCAGTAAAGACTCATCGTAGGTGAGGACGCCCACACTTTTATTTTGCGACACTAGTGGCAATACTGATGGTAGTTGGGCCAGCGATGATGTTGCTACTAGAATGGGCAGTCTTGCAGCAAGTCTCGTCATTGAAAATTAGTCCGGTATATTTTTGGCTGTTACAATATCTCAACAACTCACTCGGCTTGCGCCATGGCCAAAAAGCCACAGCTGGCGATGATTCCCACGCATCCCTTAGCCGCTAGACGTATTCCAGCGTCCTCAAAACGGTCGATGAGCTCTATGTTATATTTTAACGATGTCACAACTTGCGGCACTTTTTCGACGTCGGCCATTTCGCGTATCAAAGAAAACGGCCATGTCCGTTCATTGTACGGATCGCCTGGGGGTCGGTGGATGTCTAGGTCGATGGCGATAAAACCAAGAGGTGGTAGGGTATCTTCCACCGCAAGAGCATTCATCGCATTTTCAATGATCATGTGAATTTAAATATTTATTTTCAAAATGCTCTCTGAGCAACGTATTGGGCTGGAATATTATTAATGAATCAACAAGGCACTCTACTCGTTGTGCCCACAATGGCATAAGACCTTCTCCACAAGCATTACCGAATAAGTTGACGTCGCTAGAGAACTAGGGTCGAGTTGTTCACGAATCAAGCTTCTATGAGTCTAGACTCGGGTCATCCCGAGTTCGACTTTATCAAGCAACACTGACGATGCATCCTTGCTCGGAAGGATCCGACCCTCCATCAGCACCTTCATGTTTCGCGTCTCCGCAGTGGAGCCATGCTAATAGCCGAGCGTATTCGGCGTGATAAGCCTGACTGCTGAAGATCCCACATTGTGCGACATTTGTCTTGTCGTATTTCAAAGTAATGGGTGACTTTACGATCGGCTGAAGTCGAAGCTTGCGCGCCTCCACAGCTCGATCAATTTACCGCATCTGGCGATTGCTTTGCTCAACACCGGAATACTCAGCAGTATCAGCTACTGTGGCTCTTTGTCATCGATACTCTTTTCAACCATTAGGTTCCAGTCGACAATAGCTTTCCCTCGATATGATGACCTGGGCTCACGGAAACCCCGTGTTGTTGCCCTTGGGACTCTCAGATACGTTGGCGACGATTATCTCGCCGCCTTCAAGACCGAGTTCGACTACAGCGTGCTAGACGCTACCAATTGTGAAGAAACAACTGCAATGCTTCCCGAGGATATCAAGACCAATGGTTCTATTGATGCTTTCATCATTTGCATGGGGACCCCACCTTACGAGCCTTTTGATCAAGGTCGTCTTGGTGTTCTTATTCCGAGCTGCAAAATCATCACATCTGCCAGCGCGGGTTTTAACGAGTTCGACGTCAAGTAGATGACTTTTGAAAACATATGGTTCTGCAATACTGTTGACGATGTGGCAGAGGCAACGGCAGACATGGATAGCCGCGCCTGGACTTGTGTCTGGAACAGACCCCTCGGGACTCTGGGGGTCGTAGGAATGGGTGAGACTGGAAAGGTATATCGCTGCAATGACTGCACAGCAACTACATGGTCTCAGGCTAACGACTATATGGTAAAGTATCTTGCAAAAAAAAAGCAGCAGTGTTTAACCTCAAGATCATATACATGATCGCCATCAGCTGCCTGCTGGTGAAGAAGCCAGGTACAACGCTGTATACTGCCCAAAGCCCCATCTGCTGGGAAAGTCAGATATTGTATCCCTCAACTGTCCATTGCACGAGGAAACAACAGGTCTCATTGGGCCTGCGGAGTTTGCAGCAATGAAAGATAGCAGCTTCATTATAAATATGGCTCGCAGTCCTGTCATTAATGAGACTGCTCTCACAGAAGCTCTCGAGTCTGGAAAGGTGGCACGAGGCGGCTTGACGTCTTTTGCGATGAACAAAAGCCTGGTCTTAGCTTGCTGCAACATGAAAATGTCATAGCGCAGCCACATCTGGGAGTTCTCACAGACATGGCGTTCCAAAAAGCAGAAAGAGAAAACTTCGAGAAGATCAGGTCGTTGTTCAAGACTGGCAAGCCCAATTCCCCCTCGACGATATCCGTACTAGCAAAGAGGAACTTTTGGTCAACTGAGTCAGAAGTCTTAGCGGTTGCCAAAGTTATGATTCATGAAATACATAAACTAGTCTAAATTCTAAGGTTTTGGTTCCAGATGGAACACGCTATAGACGAAGCATTAACAGAAGTTAAGGGTTTAATCAAGGAAGCAAGTTTGCAGTTCACGTATCAGCCAGTTTTCCTATTTTCCGGTGTTGGCATCAGGTCATAATATAGCGGAAAGACGAGCAGATAGGACATTTGATACTGAGAACACAATGCATAATTTTAGATTATGGATACTACATCAAACTAATCCACAAACTACTGATCGATTGAATCCCTGAGGTAGAGATGTTATCAAGCCTGCGTAGGCGGGTCACTAGTCATAAAATGTCTTTTGGCGATCTGGACCCCATGAGTTTGAGTCTGATCGATAAATTGTCGTTAAAAGGCTTAAACAAAAATACGTAGAATGACGCCATTTGCAAGCGAATAAACAATACAAGCAAGTAAACCACTTCTTATCGCTAGCAAAGCCCTTTAAATTAATAGTTAGAAATCTAGGTTTTTTTAGCGATAAGAAGTGGTTTACCTACTTATGTGATTCACTCGCTTGTAAACTACGTTATATATAACATTCTATTTTGAATTATTACCTAGGGGTTTTAGGCAGTATTCTGTTACTTTAAAAACCTATTACTTACGTAATAGGTAAAAAAAAGTGGGGTTATAGTTAGAAAAAAGGGGTTACACCCTATATTTTAAATAGTATTACTTTTATATATTAAACATAGTATAACTAACTTTCTATTTCTTAAAGTAAGAGCTATAATAATAATATATAATAGTAAAAGTAGTGTTATATTTTAGTATAGGTATATTAGTTATAAATTTAATATCCTTTTTTCCCTAATATTAGGGGATTTACTTATAAATAGTAAAGGATTTTAGGCTAAACGGCTAAATAATTCTTTAAGAATTCCTAAAGAACTTCTAGTAAACAGCTAAAGAATTCTCTACTAATATCCCTATAAGTTCTAGGCAGCTAGCTAGTAGCTTACTAGTTACCTACTCTATAAGTAAGTTAGTAAATCTTTTGAGAAATATATATTTTATAGCGTAATAATTACTTATAGAGAAATTACTTTTCATTTAGAAATATAAATCTTTAGAAATAATAAATTAATAAAAGTATAAACAATAAGCTTATAATTATTATTTAGTATTTATTATTTATTTAAGTCTTCTTCTTATTATTACTATATATATAAAATATTTCTTATTTTACACTTTTATAATTAGTTATAATATAGTTTATAAGTAAGTAAGCTACTTCCTTATTATACTAAAAAGACCACTTTTTAACCGATTTTCTTTAAATCGAAATTAAGCCTAAAAAAGGTCTAGCTTCTAGTTATATATCTTAATAAGGTCTAAGTTATAGGAAATAATATTATATAAATTACTATATAACTATAACTTTATTATCTCTTACTTAGGCCTTATTTAGACCTATAGATAAAAGGTAGGCTTTATATAAAGTAAGATAAAAATATCTATAGTATAATTTCTTATAACTTAGACCTTATTAAGATATTTATTAGAGGTAGTCAGACGGATCGGGAAGGGTGGGGCCGTATATTACGTGACCTTATGTCCGCGTGAGGGCGCAGCGACTAAGCGCGCATAAAGCGCAGCAAGTCACGTGACTAGGTTTACATACAGGCAAAGTAAGTGTGTACAGGACTAAAGGAGCAGAAAAAAAAACTTAGAGGGAGCAGCTTTTAGCTTTAGTAATATTAGAGACCTACCTTTCTATTTACAGTATATTTACTTATCACTTTAGCTACTACTATTATTTAATAGACTAAAAGCTTTACCTAGACGATTAGACTAGTAAGTAATATACTTATAAATACTTACTATATTATTAAGAAGGTTATTACGCTTAAGTATAACTAAAGTAGTACCTAAGTAATAAATAATTAACCTAACTGCTTTTTACCTTTTTTACTTTTATATATAAACACTTTAAGTGGCTATAGCTTATCTTATAGGATTAAAATACTAAAGAAATAAAAGTAATAATTAAAGGAAGAGCTTAAGGTTACTTATAAAAAGTCTTAAATTTATTACTAATATAAAAAGCTTTTATAGCTTTAAAGTAGTAGCTATATTTTAAATTAAGAGGTATCTTATACTGTTATAAATATAGATAATAGACCCTTAAGGAACTAAAGTAAGGCTTAAGATAGCTTAATAACCTTACTAAATACTAAATTAGAGAATAGTTTATACTTATATTAACTTTTATCTTTTTTTATATTATTATATAATAAGAAATTATATAAAAACTCTAGATTTTCTTATTTAACTGTTAAATACGTTTTACACTATAGCTAAAAAATAGATTTATAGTAATTATAATAAAATAGTATTTATAATAAGCTATCTTTAAGGCTATATAAAAAAAGTATAAATAAAATATTTAATAAAAAAAGGTTAAAACCTAATAAAATAAATAATTAAGATATAAGATGCTTTTAAAAAGTTCCTTTATAATTAGATTTTAGACTTAAAAAGGTATATAGTTATAGTAACCTTATAGCTAGATTACTTTTATTAAAAAATAAACTAAAGTCTTAATAGATTCCTTATAAAATATAAGGCGTTTAAAATAAAGCTTTCTTATATTATTTTAAAAGAATAATATATCTCTTTTTTTTAATAAAGCTATAACTAAGTATCTAATAAGCTATTAATTTACAGCTAGTGCTTTTAAAGATATATATAGAATTAATATTATTAGTAAGGTATATAAAGTAAGCCTATAAGCTATAGTACTACCTATAATATAACTAGTATAACCTTTAACTAATATAAGCGTTATATAAGTAGTATAAAAATATTAGTTATACTATTATATTAAGCTTAAGAGATATAACTAAGTAGATAACTAATAGAGAATACTATAATTATTATAAAGTTAAATATCTTATAAAAAGCTATCCTTAAGTAGAGAGGCTATAGGGTATATATTATACCTATAAAGTAAAAGGTTATTATATAAATAGATACCTTAAAGTAACCTATAAGTAATATAAAAAAAAAGGGTATATATAGTATAATTACTATAAGGAAGTAAATAATATAAATAATATCTTAGTAGTAGCTATAAGGGGAAAATAGTAATAAAGGCGCTATATTAAGATCCTGCTTATAGTATAAAAAAGCGTTATATAGATAGTAATAAAAGCGCTTATTAACTTAGGATTAAAAGTAAATATAGTAAGCCTAAATATATTTACTAGTAAGTAACCTCTTTAAATCTACTTATTTACCCCCTTAATAGATATAGATAATAAACTAATACTAATAGTAAGATTATATTACCTTTATATTAAAGCTATAGATAGTATAAAAGTAATAAAATACTAACTATACTGCTTTATTATAGTAGATCTCTAGTAGCTAACACTTATCTTTAGTATTAACTAGTTAGAAAAAGTAAACCTAATAGTAAATTAAAAAATAAAATAGTAGTAATACCTTTATTATAGTTAAAAAGTTAGCCTTATAAGAATAAAAAAAGAGTTTTATATACTATAGGTCTTAGTAATTATACTTATACTATATATTACCTTTATAGCGCCTATAAAGATAAAAAGTAGTAAACCTAAATAGTATAAGTAAATTACTAAGTATTTAGATTTTTAAAAGCTTTTCTTTAAGGAAAAAGCGCTTAGCCTACCTAAACACTTAGTATATAAGTATTATATTACCTTTAAAAAAGATATTAAGGTGCTATAGAGACCTATTTATATATTATTAAAATAAAAACTTAAGATTTTATATAAATACATTTAGAAAGTAGAAGCTTAAGGCTAGATTTACCTATTAATAAGCCTAAAAGGTATACTAATCCTTTTTATATTTAAAAAAAAAAGTAAGCTATAACTTTATATTAACTATAATACGCTTAATAAAGTAATAAAAAAGGACTATATACTGTCACTACTAATAGGTAAAATCCTTAACTAGCTATTTAGTATTAAATATATATTAAGCTTAATATTAAGAATATATACTATTAGATATATATATATATATAATAAGTAAAAGACAGCCTTTTATACCTAATATAGCCACTTTAAGTATTACGTTATATATTGCAGGCAAGGAGCGTAGGGTTAACCCTTTATAGTGAGAAGTGCTTAACTAAGGCTAAGAGTGACCGTGGTAGCCGGTCTCTAGATAAATATAGAGAAGACCGCTTAGTAATAGCGTTAGTGTAAGCACTGCGGCCACCAGCCACTGTTACCCCAGCCACAGAGGCTGTATAGGACCTCCTGTAATACACCCCCCTAGTTATAAAGATATTTATAACTAGACTATATATAATTACCTTATGTAGATAGTTAATAAAGGAAAGGCCTTTATAAAAGGCGTTTATACTTATAGATAAAAGAAATAACTAGCAGCTATTCTAGTTTAATTAATAATAGTGGTTTTATTCCCTCTATAATTAATTTTATACTTATAATAGTGTCGTTTATAGCAGTTATTATTATTATTATTATTTATAGGCGTATTATTTTAAGGAAGGAGCTCTTTTTAAAAATTAAGAAAAAGCTTTAGGCTGTTACCTAGAAGCTGCTATACTAGGTTAAAATATTCCTTTAGGCTGCCTACTTATTTTAATTTTTCTTCCTCTTTATTAACCTTTATAAGAATCATTTTTATAAGTCTTTAAATAAGTTTAACCTATATATAATTAATTTTATAGCTAATAACTTATTATAAATAGTATATAAATATATATATATATATATATTATACTGCCTTTTAAAAAGAAGGCTGCTGCCGCCTGTACTACCGCCACCTATACCGCTAACTGCGCCGCCTGTACTGCCTAAGCTACCTCTAAGGAGGTAGATAAGCTTACTAGGGAGGAAGGTAATAAGGAAGCCTTTTATAAAGGCAACCTTTGCCCTTCCTCCTTAGCTCTAGGCAAAGCTCTGCGTAAGCTTAAAGCTGAGCGCGCAGCCTAAGCTAAGGCAGCCGCGTAAGTAGTTACTAAGGTAAAGGCTGTATAAGAGGCTAAGATTACTGCTGCTATTAAGGCTGCTATTACTGCTACCTTTAGTAAGTTATTATAAACCTTTAAGTATTTTTAGATTTATATTACTAACTTATTTATTTTAATTAAAAAGAAAAAGAAGGTCAGTCTATAGACTATACTTCTACTAGCAGCTAAGACCCTAGCTAAGCCTAAAAAGGCCGGTTTAGCCTTATCTATACCTATACCTAAAGGTAAAAGTAAGGGTAAGGCTAAAGCGGTAGATAAGGAGGTAGGTAAGGAGCTTAAGGCTCTAAATCCCCTTCTATATACTGCTTACCTTTACTTTATAATCTTAAGTAAAAGCACTAGAGTGTACTATATACACTCTGCTGCTATAAAGGAGGCTGCCTATATTAAGGGTAAGTGCTTTAAGTATACTACTAATAGCTATACCTATAAGGAGGCACCTAAGTCGGCTATAGGATTTATCCTAAAGCTTTTAGCCCTTCTTACTTAAGGTAAAAAGGCCTCTACTTTTATAAGTTTAGTCTTAATATATTAATATATTAGATCTTAATTAACTATTATTTTTAAAAGTTAAGCTATACCTATAGTAATATCTATAAGGCTTTCTATAAGGCTGGTAAAAAAGGTAATAAGGAGGAAGAGGAAAAAGACTTTTAAGGCGTTATTTCTAAAGGTCTTTAACCTCTTTTAAACCTAAGCCTAAGTCTTTTTTAACTAGAAGGTAATAGTAACGCTTTAGTATACCTTACCTCTCTAGTTATAAAAGGCTGTATAATCTTTAACTCTATTAAGCAGGAGATTATAGTCCTTTATTACTGCTAGTAATTAACTTTTACTATATACTGCCTTTAGACGTTTTTATCTTTTTTTTTAGAAACCCTATAGGGTAAAGTCTTTTTAATAGCCTATAGGCTAGAGTTATAGTCGCCTTTTAGAGTAAGAATTAGTTTTATATATATCTAGATAGGCTAGGCTGTAGCCCTAAATTAAGTTATTTTTTTTTACTATTTTAAAACTTCTTTATAATTATTCTATATATATTAGTTAAGTTAAGATATACTTTAAAGTCTAAAAACTTCTCTTATAAGAGATTCTTTATTAGACTATCTATTAGTATGTCTTTTATAGCTATATACTCTATTTCTAGGCGGCTAGCAGTATATTTCTAGTAGAGCTATATATTCTAAATATTTATATAATAAAGGCAGGTTATAATCTTTTTATTAGTTACTATAACTAGTCTAATTGTCTGCTTATTATTATAAAAGACAGTATAAAGCTGTTTAGAGTTAAAGGCTAGCTTATAAAAAAGTCTTTATAATATTATAACTTTTTTTACTATTTCCTATAGGGAGAAAAGCTTTACTTTAGTTATTAAGGTTATTACTATTAGCTGTCTTAAGGCCTTCTACTAGATTAGTCCTCTAAAGAGTGTTATAATAAAGCCTTATAACGATCTATATGTTAATTTATTATCTATATAGGAAGCATTACTTACTATAATTATTACTAGTAGTTACAGTATTCTCTTACCCTCTAAGCTTCTAAAGCTTAGTATAAGGTAGTAGGTTCTATAGAGGTATTAAATTACCTAATTAATTAACTAAAGGTGTTTAGGACTAGGATTTATAAGGGACCTTAAGAGCAGTATAACTGTAAACACTATATCTAGCTATATAAAAATGCTTATATAAAAGACAAAA
Organism: Colletotrichum somersetense; assembly: GCA_030867255.1. Lineage (NCBI taxonomy): Eukaryota > Fungi > Ascomycota > Sordariomycetes > Glomerellales > Glomerellaceae > Colletotrichum > Colletotrichum somersetense. The sequence continues at coordinate 78,808 of MU843598.1, forward strand.
CTGACTTTCTTTTAAAAGGTTTTTATATCTATAGCTATAGCCTTACCTTTATATACTGTTAGTATAGTTATAGGCAGTAGTATAGCTAGATAAATATTATCTATAAGGTTAAACTTCTTTACTATTATTTTAATATAGCTATTATAGGTAAAAAAGATCTTTCTTTCTACTTAGTCTTATAATATATAGACGCCTAAATAGTATTCTGTTAGTCTTTAGTCTTTTAATTTATAAGCTGCCTTAATATTATTAACTATAGTAACTATATAGGCTGTATTATCTCTATAAAATATAATAAGAATATTATCTATATAGAAGATAATAATAATCTAGCGCTTTAGATCTTAATATAGATAAGGTTTTTCTATAGCTAGAGTAAGTCTAAGGCGTCTTAGCGTGCTAGAAAGCTTTTTATACTAAAGGTAAGGTGTATCTTATAGTCTGTAAAGCGCTTTATATAGTTAAACGTATTTCTTTTTAATTTTAAATCTATTTAAAAGCTTATAAGTAACTAGCTTATTATATAGATTAATATAAGCGTTTAGAAACACGTTTATAATATTATATTAGAATATCTTTAGGTTAAACTATACTATTAAGGCAATAGCCAGCTAAAACGTTTTTACTATAAGTATAACTATATAAGTATTATATATTATAGCTACTTAAAGGTCTCTATAGATATAGATCCTTACTTTATAGCAGTCTAGCCTATTATACTAGTCTAGTTTATATATAAATACTTACTTTAAAAGAAGCAGCTTTATATATACTAGAAGTCTATTAATAACCTTTTAGATACTTTTCTCTATTAGCTTCTTTATTTCCTACCAGGCTGCTTTTATAAATAGATTATATAGTATAATTAGAAGGTTAAAAAGCTTTTTCTAGGTGTTTAAGGCTTTTAAAAGGTTATTAGCTATTATTACTACTGCTTTAGTAGTCGCTTTATAGCTAACTTAGTTATATTATACTACTATATATAGCACTTTATAGAGTATATAGTATATAAGATTATCCTTTTAGTCTACCTCTTAATTAGGGAGGTAGGTCTAAATAAAGTCTATACTAAAACACTATTTAAGATTACTTTTATTATCTTTAGTATATCTAGTAGAGCTATATAGGGTGGTAAAAAGCTGCCTAGGCTTTAACTGGCGCTTACTTTACCTTATAGGCAGGCTATAGTCTCTTACTTTCCCTCTCTATAGTTAGTCTAGCAGCACTAGGGTCTCTAACGTTGCCTCTAGTCTGCTTAGCCTATTTAAACTTAGGTCTAAGTGCTTAGTACTAGTCTTACTGTTAGATATAGTCTTTAGGTTAATAGTCTCTATAACTATAATAGTCTTTATACTTTTAGTCTCTACCCTAGTAGTATCCCCTTTTATAGCCTTTAGTATGCTTTTAAGGTTAGAAGTTAGCTTAGGGGTTACTAGTCTTATACTCTTATAAGCTGTCTTAGGCGTTAAAACGTCTTTTAATATAGGGACTAAGGACTAGGTTTTAACTAGTTATTTAAGCTATTTAGTACGCTTAAAAAAGTTATTTTCTTTAGTATTAAAAGCTTTAAGTAGCTTTAAAACTATACTTATTATACTTATAGGTTTCTAAATATCCTTTATAATAAAGCTAGCTATAGTAATAGGTAGGGCCTCTACTTTATCTTCCTTTAAGTAGAATTTTAATTTATTAAAAGTAATATTATATATAATTATAACCTAGTTAAGTGTAGGGATCTAGATCCTATATAGGTTATAAGTATTAGCTATATACCTAATAAGGTATCTAATATACCTATATAAGAACACTTTAAAGTGTTAGTATCTTACTTTTCTCTTTTTATCCTTTAAAAGTAGGTAAGCTCTATAGCTATAGGTATAAATACCTTTTTAATATAGATACAGGTCTTAAGTTATCTTATAGACATACTTAGGTGCCTATTATCTAAAGTATTATTAGAACTATTCTTTTTTAACCTAGCTAAGCGATTTCTACACTATATTCTAGTATAGGCTAATATTATATATAAATATACCGGTAAGAGCGTATTTATCCTATAGTCTTTCTAGTAGACCTAATATAGTTCTTATTCTTATACTGTATAATATAATCTTAAGTCTTATACGCTTTACTCCTTCTATAGGCTCTTTTATATATACTAACAGAAGCTTAAGGTTAATACTAGTATCTATTACCTACTGCTTAAAAGCTATTTTACCTTTAATACTAATAACTGCTTTTTTATTATCTATTTATATCTTATAGATTACTAGGCTGTATTAACGTTATATCTAGATTTTAAAGGTATAAATAACCTTAAAGACCCTGTTTACTGTCTTATTCTTAAGAGGAAAGCTAAAAAGTCTTATAGAGTACTTATCTTTAATAATAAGCAGCTAGAAATAGCCTCTAAATAAGGCTAGAAAGTTAAATAGGTCCTAGAAAATCTAATAGTATAGTCTTATTGCTTAGTCTTCTAAAGGCGTCTTAAAAATAACCTTCTGTATATATATCACAGTATAGTACTTATATTAGACCTTTAAAAGGCCTTTAATCTTTACCTCTTAAGCGCTATAGACTAAATGCTAAAGGGCTTTAGGGCTAAAGTAGCCTGCTTAGAGGTGCTAGAGGTCGGTATTATTATTCCTTATTACTAAAGCCTTCTAATAATTAGGCTTTTAATATAGTAATATATTAAACTAGGTTATTATTATAAGGCCTATAGAGCTTACTTATATTAGTAGGCAGATAAGAAAGTAAAAAGAAATAGGCTTATATTTAAGGAAGGTAAGATTCTCCTTTCTAACCAGTTAGGTAATTACTATACTGCTTAAAAGCTTACTATAGTGTAAGGTAGCGTTTAGTCTGTAATACTAGATGCTGCTTCCTATAAGGCAAGCCTTAGATATAATATTAATATAAAAGCCTTTAATAATAGTAACGTTTTTTAGCTTAAGATCTTTAGTATTATGTTTTTTTTTTCTATAAAAGGTATTCTTAATAACTTTTATACTTATACTTAAGATATAAATATAAGTAGTGCTAGCTTTAATAAATTCTCCTTTAGTATAAGGCTTATAAGATCTTTTAATAAAGAGTTCTTTATTATTTATAAAGTAGTAACTACTATAGCTATTATATACTATACTGTTTAATAATATATAGGGTTATCTAAAAGGTATAAAGAATATAGTAGGGAATCTAAATAAGCTTATATCCTCTTTTACTTAGCTATAAATAGTTACTATAATAACCTAACTAAGATACTCTACAGTAGGGTCCTATACTTATAAAAAGCTTTATTATCTATATCCTCTACAGCCTTACCTATTTAAGCAGCTACAGTTAGCGTTACTTATAAGCCAGCTAAGTTCTTAATACTTTTCCTAAAGGTAGTTAAAAGCTAAAAATATAACTTAATCCTTAATATATATAGCTTCCTTATTAATAAGCTCTTTAGTATAGATTAATACCCCTATAAGCGCTTTCTAGACCTTACTACACTTATATAAATACTAATAGTGTTTTACTGTATATAGACACTCTTTTTTAGTTATATTCCTATTTTCTAGTTTATCTAAATAGCTACTAAAGGTTATAAAGAGGCCAGGACCCTTACTGTTACCTTTAAAAAGTATATCTTTTTAATAAAGCACTCTAAATATCTTTCTATATTTATCTAGAGATAGGATTAGGCGGTTAAGACTTTTATCTCTAATTAGCTTATTTAGGTTTTAAGCAGCCTATATTAAAGTAAGCCTAGTTCTAACAGCTTTTAGAAAGCTCTTTACTGCCAGAACTCCTTAGACCTTAGGTATATTATATATATAAGTATAGCTATAAGCCTAGTGCTAGTCTATATACTAGGTTATTAAAGCTATATTACCTTAAGTTACTTTTAAAAGGACGTTATTATACTTTTTATAGACTACTAAAGTCGTTATAAAGGCTAAAGGTGTTAGGTTTTACTATAGAATATATATAAGTGTCTAAACAGTTATATTATTTTTATAAAGCTGCTTTATTTATATATTTAAAAGCTCCTATAGGTTAACTATATAAAAAATAAACACTTTTATAAATTAATAACTAGTTAAGACTATTATTTTAGTCTAGCTTTAATTAGTATAGTCTTTAACTAGTCGTTTATAATCGTTTTTAATATTATTAAACTTTATAGGATTAGGCTTTTTAGGCTTAGATCTCTTAGTCTATTCTGCTTAAAGTTACCTTTTAGTAAATAAAGTCTTATAATTATTATCTATAGTTAGGTTTTCTTTTTACTACTTTATAAGTTACTTATAGTAAGCAGCCTTAAGCTTAACTATACGTTTAGTAATAAGTTTAAAAGAGTCTAGTCTTTTAAACAGGCATATATTATCTTTAGAAACGTCCTTCCTATCTAGATCTATAAGCTTCTAGATATAGGCTGTCTTTATATATACTTAAAAAGCAATATACTATATAGGCTAGTCTGCTTATATATTAAGGCGCTGCCTATTATCAGGCACACTAGGTTAGGTGACTACAGATATTATTAATAGCCGGTCGCTTTAATTAAAAGCAAATAGTAAAGACACTTCTATACTCCTCTACCTAAGAAGGGGTCTTATATAAAGCTAGGCT
>MU843598.1:83443-97530 GCA_030867255.1 Colletotrichum somersetense
ATTATTATTCCTTATTACTAAAGCCTTCTAATAATTAGGCTTTTAATATAGTAATATATTAAACTAGGTTATTATTATAAGGCCTATAGAGCTTACTTATATTAGTAGGCAGATAAGAAAGTAAAAAGAAATAGGCTTATATTTAAGGAAGGTAAGATTCTCCTTTCTAACCAGTTAGGTAATTACTATACTGCTTAAAAGCTTACTATAGTGTAAGGTAGCGTTTAGTCTGTAATACTAGATGCTGCTTCCTATAAGGCAAGCCTTAGATATAATATTAATATAAAAGCCTTTAATAATAGTAACGTTTTTTAGCTTAAGATCTTTAGTATTATGTTTTTTTTTTCTATAAAAGGTATTCTTAATAACTTTTATACTTATACTTAAGATATAAATATAAGTAGTGCTAGCTTTAATAAATTCTCCTTTAGTATAAGGCTTATAAGATCTTTTAATAAAGAGTTCTTTATTATTTATAAAGTAGTAACTACTATAGCTATTATATACTATACTGTTTAATAATATATAGGGTTATCTAAAAGGTATAAAGAATATAGTAGGGAATCTAAATAAGCTTATATCCTCTTTTACTTAGCTATAAATAGTTACTATAATAACCTAACTAAGATACTCTACAGTAGGGTCCTATACTTATAAAAAGCTTTATTATCTATATCCTCTACAGCCTTACCTATTTAAGCAGCTACAGTTAGCGTTACTTATAAGCCAGCTAAGTTCTTAATACTTTTCCTAAAGGTAGTTAAAAGCTAAAAATATAACTTAATCCTTAATATATATAGCTTCCTTATTAATAAGCTCTTTAGTATAGATTAATACCCCTATAAGCGCTTTCTAGACCTTACTACACTTATATAAATACTAATAGTGTTTTACTGTATATAGACACTCTTTTTTAGTTATATTCCTATTTTCTAGTTTATCTAAATAGCTACTAAAGGTTATAAAGAGGCCAGGACCCTTACTGTTACCTTTAAAAAGTATATCTTTTTAATAAAGCACTCTAAATATCTTTCTATATTTATCTAGAGATAGGATTAGGCGGTTAAGACTTTTATCTCTAATTAGCTTATTTAGGTTTTAAGCAGCCTATATTAAAGTAAGCCTAGTTCTAACAGCTTTTAGAAAGCTCTTTACTGCCAGAACTCCTTAGACCTTAGGTATATTATATATATAAGTATAGCTATAAGCCTAGTGCTAGTCTATATACTAGGTTATTAAAGCTATATTACCTTAAGTTACTTTTAAAAGGACGTTATTATACTTTTTATAGACTACTAAAGTCGTTATAAAGGCTAAAGGTGTTAGGTTTTACTATAGAATATATATAAGTGTCTAAACAGTTATATTATTTTTATAAAGCTGCTTTATTTATATATTTAAAAGCTCCTATAGGTTAACTATATAAAAAATAAACACTTTTATAAATTAATAACTAGTTAAGACTATTATTTTAGTCTAGCTTTAATTAGTATAGTCTTTAACTAGTCGTTTATAATCGTTTTTAATATTATTAAACTTTATAGGATTAGGCTTTTTAGGCTTAGATCTCTTAGTCTATTCTGCTTAAAGTTACCTTTTAGTAAATAAAGTCTTATAATTATTATCTATAGTTAGGTTTTCTTTTTACTACTTTATAAGTTACTTATAGTAAGCAGCCTTAAGCTTAACTATACGTTTAGTAATAAGTTTAAAAGAGTCTAGTCTTTTAAACAGGCATATATTATCTTTAGAAACGTCCTTCCTATCTAGATCTATAAGCTTCTAGATATAGGCTGTCTTTATATATACTTAAAAAGCAATATACTATATAGGCTAGTCTGCTTATATATTAAGGCGCTGCCTATTATCAGGCACACTAGGTTAGGTGACTACAGATATTATTAATAGCCGGTCGCTTTAATTAAAAGCAAATAGTAAAGACACTTCTATACTCCTCTACCTAAGAAGGGGTCTTATATAAAGCTAGGCTTATAACTATTATAGGTAAGGAGTATAAGGTTAACCCTTTATAATAAGAAGTGCTTAACTAAGGCTAAGAGTAACTGTAGTAGCCGGTCTCTAGATAAATATAGAGAAGACCGCTTAGTAATAGCGTTAGTGTAAGCACTGCGGCCACCAGCCACTGTTGCCCCAGCCACAGAGGCTGTACAGGACCTCCTATAACATTATACTTTTTAAACTAGTTAATATACTAGTAGTATTCTAATTATATATTAATAAAGTACTAATAAGGCTAGTAGATATAATATATATTATATATTTAGATAATATAGTAATTTATAGTAGTAGCCCTAAAGAGTATAAAAACTATATATATAGCGTCCTTATAAGGCTAAAGCAGTAAGGGCTTTATTTTAATCTAAAGAAATATAAATTTTATAAAATAATAATTAGTTTCTTAAGCTTTATAGTATTAATAAAAGGTATTTTTATAAAGTAAAGTTATATTAAAACAGTTATATAATAGCCGCTTTTAAATAGTATAAACGATATTTAGATATTTCTAGGGTTTATAAAATTTTACTAATAATTTATTTAGAACTATTTAAAGATTATAGCCCTCTTAACTAATAAGCTTAAAGGTAACTAGAAAAGTAAGCTAAAGCTAGATCTCCTAATTAAAACAGCATTTAAGTAGCTTATTACAGCCTTTACTAAAGCTTTAGTGTTATAATACTTTAACCTTAACCTACCTACTGTAATCTATATAGACGCTTTAAAATTTACTATTAAGGCTATACTAGTCTAGTAGTATAAAAAAAATAGTATCTAGTTACCTTTTAGTTAAGAAAACTATAAAAAACTAAAATATACTATAATATTAATAATATAAAACTACTAGTAATTATTAATAGCTTAAAAAGGTAGTACTAATATATTAGCTATAGTAAGAAGATAATTACTATTTAAATAGATTATTTTAACTTTTAAGTTTTAAATATAAAATAACGCTTTAACCTAGAGTAGCTATATTAGCTTTATAACCTAATAGTATATAATATTAAGATTAAGTTTAAATTAGGGAAGTAAAACCTTATAAATAGGTTATTAAGAAGACTAAACTATACTATAGATATAAGAGAGCAGCCGTTAGAAAGTAGTATAAAGGCTATATTAGTATAACTATAGAAAGCAGTATAAAATTAAAAGCCTCTCTATATTATAGCGATTATATAAAGGTAATGTAAAGGAGGTATAAAAGAAAAAGGTAAAAATTAAAGTAGGTACCTAACCTTAGCCTAACTAAAGAGAAAAAACTAACTAGAAGGTAAAATAGAAGCTATACTAGAGAGGTAATAAAGTAAAGGGCTAACTACTTAAGCCTATCGCTAGGGCTATAAGTTATAAATTATATATCTTATAAAAAAATAATATTTAATATAATTTTTAAATAGTAAATAGTAAAATAAAGCTAATAATTATTATATTATTATAACTTTAATAAGGAGATATTTTTATAAAAGAAAAGCAGTAGTCTAAAAGGTAAAAGTAAAGTAATTAAACTAGGCTTAAAAAAAAAGTAGTAAAAAAGCCTAACGTATTAATATAAGAGGTCTTTTTTATAAGAGAGTATAAATCTATATACTATAGAAAAAAAGTAAAAGAAAAAAGATATTAAAAAACTATTATAATATAAAGTATATAAAATATCTAGATATTAGCTAAATAATAAAGCTATTATAAAGAAGCTACTATTAAGATAAATTATAAAAAAATATTAAGGAATATATTAATATATATATAGTATACTAGAGAATAAAACTATACTACTATTACTTTTATAGTTATCTTACTTTACTACTAGTATTAAAACGCTTATATATTAAAATATTAATACACTTTATTATAAGACTTTTATTATTAATATTACTATTTAAAAAAAAACTATATAATACTATTCTTATTATAGTTAATTAATATACTAAATATAGTATTTATATTACTATAAACTTATATCTTACTATAAGTAGCCTAACTAATTTACTATTTATAAAGGTATTTATAACCTTTAGAATGCCTAAAAGGATTATTTCTAATAAGAGTATACTATATATTAGTAAGTTTTAGGTATACCTTTACTACCTCCTAAAGGTAAAGTGCTGTTTAAACACCGCTTTCTACCTACAGACAGATAGGTAGACTAAAAGGTAAAACTAAAACCTTAAGTATTACTTTTACTGCTTTTATATTAAAGATTAAGCAGACTAGGTATAGTAACTCTATCTAGCCTAATTTATATATAATAATATATACTATTTATTTATTAGTATATTACTTAATAAAGCACTAATAGGCTAAGACCTACTTCTACCTATAGATATACTAATAGTAGGCTTAATACTAGCTATTAATATATTAGTTAAATAGAGGGTCTAGTTACTTTATATTAAGAAAATAAACCTAAAGCTTTTACTAAGTAAAGTAATTATATAGTAAATATAAGCTTATAATAAAAAAAGATATTAAAAAGATTTAATATTAATAAATAGGTATTATTATTTAGTAAGAGTATAAAGTAAAAGAACCTAAGTAGGAAACTTATATATAAATAGTTAAGACCTTTCTATATACTTAATATTATTAGTATATATAGCCTAGCCTATTAACTTAATATTTTTATCTACTATTGTATTTATAATATTTTTTTAATCTTATTATTAAAGCCTTTTAAAAGTAGAAATAGTAAAAAGTCTAAATAGCTACTATTATATAAAATAAACGCTAAAAAGTTATATAAAGTAAAAGAAATCCTTAACTATAGAGGATTAAAATAGAATAAGTAATATTTTATCTATTAAAAAAATATAATAGTAAGAAAAACACTTAAGAGCTACAGTAATATATTAAAATAAGGTTATTTATTAAAAAGTATAAAATATAAAAAAGTAATAAAGTAGTAATATTAAAAGCCTATAAGCTAAGCGACTAAGGCCTTTAGGTTAAGATATTTAAGACTAAAAAAAAAGAAAAAATAAATAGTATACTAGATATAAGTAAAAGCAGCTAATAAGCTAAAAGACTATCTAAAAGTATAGTATAAAAGCCACTTACTTAGCGCTAGGGCTGGCGTCCTTAGCACTAGGGCTAGCGTCCTTACCGCCCTTAAGCTGTTTTATACCCTACTTACCTTACTCCTCTACCTACTTATAGCCCTTATTAAGGTATAATATAGTTATAGCTGTATTAGTATATAACTAGACTTTTATCTAAAAGATATAATAGTATTATCTATAAGTTAGTATTAAATTAGTAGTATATAAATAGTAATAAAAGAGTATATATATAAGCTACTATAGTAGTTATATTCTTAATTAACTAGGTAATACGCTTAGCCTAAGAGGAAGTAAACTACAGTATAGCCACAGTAACAGTACCAGCACTAGGCGTAAGGCTGCCTATAGGCATAACAGGGGCAATAAGGGACACAGCAGGGGGCACAGGGGGCACAGGGGGCATAACAGGCAGGGTGACTATAGCAGGAGTAAGCAGCATAATAGAAGTGCTAGCGCTAGCAGTATACAGTATAGTAAGTATATATACTATATTATTACCTACCTAATAGAAGGCAGTATAAAGCTAGAAAAAGTTAGTATATATAACTTAAGGGAGTAATATAAAAAAATCTTTCTATAAGCGTATAATTAATATCCTTAAGGGCTGTCTACTATATAAGTGTAGCTTAGTTAAAGGTATAGTATTATAAAAATATTAAAAAAGGGATCTAAAAGTAAGTAAGTAAGGTATAAGTAATATATAAGATATATAGATAATAAACGTATAAGGTCTAGATATAAGTAGCTATTATTAGTATAGTATATATAGTATATATTTTAACCTAAAAGATAAAGTAAATAAAGAATAAATAGTAATAATAAAGTAATATATTATTTTAATTAAAGTAGTATTTTACTAACTTATTTAAGTAGAGGTAGTATATATAAGATATATAAAAAATATTATAGACTTATTTATACTTATAGCGCTTTTAGATAGCGTCTTTATTTTTCTTTTTTTATATAAAGTTAGTAATTAGCTAGAATAGTAACTAAGTAGTGTAAAATATATATTAATACTAAAGAAGCTACTAGACTTTTACTTATTAGAAGTTATCTATTAAATAAATATTAGTAACTAAGCAGTAAGTAAGTAAAAGTAGTAAATATATTATAATAAGTAGGTAGGATAAAGCAGTAAATAAGCTTTTAAAAATCTATAATAGTATTAGTAAATAAGTATATAATAAGTATAAGGAGCGCTTTAAATATATAACGCTTATATAAAAATAAAGGTAAACAGAAGTATAAAATATACTTTTATCTAGTAATAATAATAACTAGTTAGTACTATAATAATATATAGTAATAGTATAGTAAATAAAAGAAAATAATACTATATAGGTTTATTTAAAGTAAAAAAAAAGAAAAAAAGAAAAAAAAAATAACTATAAGAAGTTATTATATAGCTAAAGGAAGCCTAATATAAAAAAAAGGAATAGCCTTAATTTAAAAGGGAAGGAATAACCTATATAGGCAGATAAAAGAAAATAAAAAAAGCCCTTATACTTATCCCTTTAGTATAATATTATAGAGTAAGTAGCTATTAAGAAGAAAACGTATAGTAATAAAGTAGGGAAACTAATAATACTACTAATAGTATAAATAGCTTTTAGGTTAGAAGCCTAAAAAAGAAAGAGACTATATATAATTAGATAAAAAGGCTATAAAAGCTTTATAGCTTTTCTATTAAGGTTTAAAAAGAAGCTAGTAGAAAGTAAAAAGGCGTTATAAAATAATAAAGTAAAAATAAACTATTTAAAAAGTATATTAAATAATACTTTCTATAATATTCTAATTAGTATAATTAGTATCCTTAAGACCTATATTAAATATACTTATCTCCTTTTTAAGATTAGGTTAAAGTTAGATAACTATAAACCTTAAAGATATTAAGAGAAGACCTAGTAGCGTTTAACTAGCCTTAATTAGGTTAGGCCTAGGTCTCCTACAGCCTTTAAGGAAGATAAAATAAATTAAAAACTTATAAAAGTTATAAAGGCTTTATTATCTAGAAGATAAAAAGATTAAGAATAATATTAGAAATATAAGAAATTTAAATACTATAGTTATAGCAAGAAAAGATGTTTAAAAAGGGACTACCTAAAGAAATAAAAGTCTTTAAAAGCCTAAAAGTTAAAGCTAAAAAATTCTACCTTTATTAAGAAATTAAAACTATTACTAAAAGATAATACTAACTTAAGCTTTAAAAAATAAAGTAAAGCTTACTTTAATTAGACCTTTAATAAGTTAAGAAAAAAATAACTTCTAATAGAAAGTGTAACTAGAAAAAGAAAGTAAAAAAGAAGTAGTAGCTTATTAGAAAGACTATAAATAATAACCCCCTTTTTATTAATATAGGAATTAACTAAACCTTTTATATATATATTTTAAATAATTTTAAATACTTTATATATACTACTATAAGTTAAGCTTATATTAGAAAACTTTACTTAATATATATATAGATTAAGCCTTAAGTATTAAGACTATAAATAAAGTAATCCTTAATATAATTATAATAGGATCGCGGCTAGAAGCTAATTCTAGAGGGCGATATAGGTAAAGACGTAGGTATAGGTATATTATAAGACTTTAACTTAGCCTTCTAGCTCTTTACTAGAGGAATCCCTTAATATCTATCGGCAATATATCGCTAACTAATCGCCGAATAATTAATCCATAGCATCTAGCCCTCAATACCAAGGGGACTATCTATATTTCTTATAATTGCCTCCCTCTTCTAAAGGCTTAGCCTCTAAGCCGACTAATAGTCCCTAAGGCAATTACCAGTTATTTGTTTATTTTATTACTTAGTATTACGTTATTGTTGCCGAATCGTCGTCAAGATATTACTGTTTTTCCATCCAGCCCTATCTGGTCTGCCTGTAAGCCAGGTTCTAGCCTCACTGGTCTATTATTTAGTCTATCTAGCCCTATCTGGTCTGTCTGGTGATGCCGGATTCCAGCCTCACTGGTCTATTTCTTTTATCTAGCCCCATCTGGTCTGCCTGTAAGCCAGGTTCCAGCCTCACTGGTCTATTATTTAGTTTATTTAGCCCCATCTGGTCTGTTATTTTGGTTTATCGGCGTGCTCTCGGCGATCACTTGCCGTCTAAGAACACCCCGTCTTTTACATATTTAACACACATCCAGGCCTATATATCCCTATCTGCCTGTATAGTTACTACGTTTTATATATCTATAACCTTCTTAGCTTTTAATAGTTCTTTACTTATAGCTGTAACTTACTAGACTATAGCTATAGGCCTTTTACTAGCCTAGGTCGCTAAGTCCTTAGTAACCTATCGGTAACGTCTTATAATATAGCCTTTTTAGCTATAAGTATTATATATTATAATTAACTAGTATTATACTAATTTATAACCTTTATATCTATAGTAGATATATTAATTTGTCTTTAGCCTTTTAGTTAGAAATTCTAATAATCCGGCCTTTTTAGCCCTATAGGTTCTTAGCTTAGTAACCAGTTAGTAACTAGCTAGTTCTTCCTAAAGTCTTTTAGCTGCTATTACTATATCTCTAGGTCTACTAATCTTAACCTTCTGCCTCTCTAGATGCTTCTATAGCCACTCTTTAAGGCAGAAGAAGTACGTATATATATAGGGCTTAAAGTCTTTAAAAGATATACCTAACTAGCGATATATTACTAACTATTTACTAAAAAAGCCTATTAGTGACTAGCTGGCCTTCTGCTTGCTTTTTAAAAGCAGCTTATAAAGCCTATACTCTTATAGTGTTAGATTAATATATCTTTAGTAAATAAATATTAAAAAGTTAGTCTATATAATAGGCTGTAGTAGGCTTTACTAATATATCTACTACTCTTATTATAATAAGGCTAATAGATAGGTTATTAACTACTAGATATAGTAGCTATTAAAAGCCTTTTAAAAGGTATTACTATCCTTAATTACTATTAGCTAATTGTCTATTATATAAGGGGATAACTTTTCTTTAAGGGTCCTATAGGAATAGGCTAGTAGTTAGTTATATTACTTTAATAAGGTAACTAATAATAATAACGGCACTAAAGACTTACTAACTATTTATTAAGTGGTTTCTACTAGAAGCTTTATTATCTAATTTAAGGCTTATAGTATTACTATATTTTATTCTACTTATTATTAGATAATTATAATAAAGTTAGAGGTAGTTAATATAGTTATTAATAGCAAATTTTCTAATACGTTAGATATAGAGGTTTAGTAACTGCTTGCTATATATCTAGCGCTTCTACTTATTATTATTATTCTAAATCCTAGGTATAGAATTAAAGTTAAAGAATTATAATAAGATTACAGCTAAAAGCTAATTCTAAAAGGTAATATAGGTAAAGATATAGGTATAGGTATATTATAAGACTTTAAATTAGCCTTTTAGCTCTCTACTAGAGGAATCCCTTAATATCTATTAGTAATATATTGCTAACTAATTAGTAAATAATTAATCTATAGTATCTAGCCCTTAATACCTAGAGGACTATCTATATTTCTTATAATAATAATAACTATTACTTATATAAAGATTAATATTAATTAATATAAAAAAAAGACTATTTTTTTTCTATATTATCTCTAATTATACTAAAGATATTATTTTTAATAAGACTTATATAATAAAAGATAATATTATAATTTAACTAGCTAGAAACTTTATATATATAAAAGTAATAGGTTATACTATTAAGGGTAGAAACCTTAAGGAAAGTAACTTATATATTATATAATAATAAATAGGCTTAATCTTTATAGCTTTAATTAGGTAAGTAAGATAAAAAATTTTTTTTAGGCTATTTAAATCTTTACTACCAGCCTTACTAATATTAAGAAGGCTTTAGCACTTAAAGAAAAACCTAACGTTAAGGTTTTACTTTTAAAAAAATACTATAGGTTTTTAAATATTTTTAATCTTAATTAGGCTGTTAAACTACCTCCTTATTAAAAAGAAATTAACTATAAGATCCCTTTTAAGAAAAGCCCTAACGGTAAGACCTCTATAATACCTTAAGGACTACTATATAAGATATCTAGAAAAAAGCTTATAGTTTTATAGAAAACCCTTATAGAATACCTAGATAAAATATTTATCTAAATAAGTAGCTTAGCGGCTTTTACTCTTATTTTCTTTAATAAGAAACTAAAAGGCAGACTAAGGTTTTATATAGACTATTAAGGCCTAAACGCTATTATAAAAAAAATAAGCATTTTTTATCTCTAACTAGTAAGATACTAAAAGCTATAGCCTAGGCTAAATAGTTAATAAAGCTAGACGTAATTATAGCTTTCTATAAGATCTAAATTAAAGTAGGAGAGAAATAGAAGACAGTATTTAAAATAAAATATAGACTATTTAAATAGCTTATTACCCCTTTTAAATTAACTAAAGCGCTAGCTACCTTTAATAGTATATTAATTATACTTTATAAGACTATTTAGATAAGTTTTACTTTATCTATATTAATAATATCTTAATTTACTTTAATAGATTATTAGCTAACTATTAAGAGAAAATTAAAAAGGTCTTAATTAGGTTAAAAGAAATAAGACTATAGGTTAATATTAATAAATATAACTTTAAGGCTAAAAGTATAAAATACTTTAGATTTATTATTAAAGTAGGCTAAAGTATTAAGATTAACTTTAAAAAAGTTAAAGCTATATAGCTATAGGAAATATTTAAAACAGTTAAAGGAATATAATCTTTTATAAGATTTACTAGCTATTATTAATAGTTTATACTATAGTTTTTAGCCTTAGTAAGACTACTTATAAAACTAATAAAAAAGAACGCTACTTCTATCTAGATATAGGTTCTATACTATAAGCCCCTTAAGACTAAAATTATCTAGATAATATATAACTTAGTACTATTAGGAAACCTAGAGAAAGATACACTTAAGGCCTTAATTAGTTATACTTTCTACTAGCTAAGGTTATTATAGGATATATAGAGGTTTATTAAGAACTATAATGTTTATAATAGGATTAACGTCTAAAAAGATAAGAAATAAAGACTCTTAAAGCTACTATTAATCCTATAACGTATATAGGCTAAGATATTACTAGATTTTATAATAAACCTAATATACTTATACAGTAAGCAAATAATTATAGTAAACAGACTACTTTCCCTTCTTTTTATCTTTTTAACCTTTATACTAATATTTCTTTATATATAAATAGTAGTTAATATATAGGTATAAGGAATTAATATATAGGTATAAGCCTTATATAGGTATAAGATTTATACTCTCTAATTAGCCTAAAAAAAAATATTAGTATAAGTAAATTCTGCTAGACCTATAGAAAGTAGCTCTCTCTCTCTTATCCCTTCTTATAATAATATTAATTTATTTAACTTTAGTTTTATTTATATTATTTACTTATAATAGCTTTATAATATATTCTATAGTATAAAACTTAATCTATTTACCCTCCTACTATATATTATATCTTAAGGGAGTAACCTATAAGTAATTACAACCTACTACTATTATCTAGCTACCTCTTGTTATCTCCCTCCTTTAAAAGCAGCCGTCCTAGCGTCAGCTAGTTCTATAGAGCTAGTAATCCTAAGGGGTAGCGCGACCTTATAGCTAAGC
Source organism: Colletotrichum somersetense (assembly GCA_030867255.1). Classification (NCBI taxonomy): domain Eukaryota; kingdom Fungi; phylum Ascomycota; class Sordariomycetes; order Glomerellales; family Glomerellaceae; genus Colletotrichum; species Colletotrichum somersetense. Next base: position 95,144 of record MU843598.1, read on the forward strand.
TTCTATTAAGCTTGCTATAAGATATATAACCTTTTTTATACTATAAACTATATTACCTTAGTATAAAGCTAACACTCTACTTTACTTACTATTTCCCTAAAAGAATAATAAAAACTTAATAGATAATTCTTTTATAACTTTCTCTAGAGTATAACCTCTCTCTCCCTAGTAAATAGTCTTAATAACCTATTTATCTTACTATATAGAAGTTTAATACTACTTTTAATCTTATTTAATAGGTTATTAGGACTAATTAATAGCTAATAATAGTATTTCTCTAATAATAAAAGTATATCTATTAATAGTAGAAACAATAGGGTCTTTAAGCTAATCTACTACCTTATTTATTACCCTAACAATAATCCTTCCCTTAAAGTAAAGCCTTTTTCTAAACTATAGCCTCTTACTATACCTTAAGTAATTAATCTTTTTTTCTTTCTATATCTAATATCCTAAACCTACTAATACCTAGCGATTTAAAATAAACCTTTAACGCCTTCTTTAAGTAAGTTAATACTTTTATAAAGGCTAATAGATTTAGTATTATAAAGCGGTATAAATATTAGGCTTATAGTTAGATTATATAATATACTATCTAATATAATAAGTTTAGTAAGCCTAGGCCTATAAAAGGTGCTAGTATTTAATAGCGTAAGTCTTAAAAGAATAACTGTAAACAGTAGGTATTTATAAAAGCTCTTAAAGAGGGGAAATAGCTATTATATTATTATCTAGACTTTTAGTATAGTTAGTATAACTATAGCCCTAGCCTTAAGCCTTTATATATCCTTTTTATTATAAGCTTACCTAGCCTATAATCAATTTAATTAATATAATAAGCCGATAAGTTAATATCTAGATATATAATATATATACTATTATTTAAAAGTAATTTCTAAATTCTTTATTTACCTAATAAGATATCTATAATATTAAAGCTTATATAAATTAAGAGAAGTTAGATAAATATTTACTAACTATAGCTTTAATTAAGCTGTTTAATAAGTAAGATATCTTATATATAATAAAGTAGGTAGATAATAAGCCAGACTGCCTTATTAGCCTTATTTAGACTTTTTCTTATTGTCTCTAAATATAAAAGTAATTTCCTAAAGTGATTAGTTTTAATAATACCTATAACACTAATTGCTTTAAACTCTTACTCTTTTAGGCTATTAGATAGACCTACCTTAGATCTATTTATAACGCTATATCTAGCCTTATTAATTATAAGAGGCTAAAAGGTTTCTAGTTTCTCTTAATAAGTATTTACTAACTTATAGACTAATACCTAGTCTATTACCTTACTATTATTATTATAGACTATAATAAATAGATAAAAGCTATACTAAATAAGTAGTTTCTAAACGTCTAATAATAACTTTATATTTACTATATTAACTCTAACGTCTTACTTAAGGCTAAGTAGAAATAGCTTAAAGACTATACCTATAGTAATAATAGTAGTAGGTTTAATAATAAGGCCTATTAGCTACTAATATAAGTAATAGCCTAGCTTATTAATAAGGACTAAGCCTATATTACTATACTAGTAGATAAGCTACCTCTTTATATATATTATAAGGTCTTTATAATATAGAAGCTAGTTATTTTTATTAAGACTAAGTATACCTTTAAGAAAGCCTAGACTAAACTTTATAAAAAGTTTATTAATTAATACTTTATCCTTTAGTATCTTTATATAATATACCTACCTTTAAAAGTATAATAGGCTTACTGCTTTATTTAAAATTATTAAAACTTTAGTATTTATATTACATCTAATATAAAGTTAAGTAATAATAATATTAAAGGCTATCTTCTAAATAGTCTTAATTACTTATATTAAATTATTAATATTAATAAAATATAATTAGTAATTAAGAGTTATACTTTAAGTAAGCTTATACTAAAGATAAAGTCTTTAAAAGCTAAAAGTATATAGGTATTTACTTTAAGCTTTTAAGTAAACTTTAGATAATACTTTTTTTAAAATATCTAGTACTAATTAGAAAGTAATATTAGCTAGTAAAAAAGGTAATACTTTTTAATAAAAGACTATTTCTAGCCCTTATTAGAAAATATAGTCTAAACTATTTTATTTTAATTAAGTTTAATATTTTATACTACTATAAGATTTTTATAAAAATACTTAATTTAGTAACTTTTAGTAAGTAGGAGGTATATCCCTAGTAGTATCTTTAAGAGACGTCTTCTTTTAATCTATACTACTAGATCTTTAATCTAAATATTATAGTATCTCTCTATAACAGGCTAAAGAATATAATACAGCCTATCCTATTATAACTAGCTTTACCTAGAGAGGGCCACTTAACTAGCTAAACCTATACCCCTAGTAAGAGCTAAAGTATAAATAGCAAGAAGTA